>JAMXDD010000001.1:13154284-13224977 GCA_024733475.1 Syzygium grande | reverse complement strand
CTCAATTAACACTCAATCATGGCCAATTGCCAGTCAAATCAATTCACCCCATGCATGCAAATAACGGTCCACATTCAATCAATCAATTCACAATCCAACAAGCATACAAGGCCGCCATTGGGCCCACAATCATAGCCACTAGCATGAGCATAAAATCAACATTTCCATGTCTATCTCAAGCCATAATAAGCACCACAAACTAGCCAATCCAATTAAATTCGCACATGCACAATTAACTCAAGTTTTGAATTTTAAGTCAAATTTCACCATTCACAGGCATCGTACTCCTACCGACAACCCCCAAACCAATACGTACTATATTTTAATCACCAATATGCACCAACTCGGCCACAGGATGAACAGTAACTCAGCCACCACAGAAAATCACCATAATGGCACATTTAGGCTCGTTTTTCACGCAATAAGCCACAATAATCACTCGGAATCATTCCAATTACCTAACCGATCAATTCTAACCTCAACTCCACCTCAAAAACTATCTCAATTCCATCCAAATCACTCAGCCAAATTAGTCCAACCGTTAATCCACGATTAACCCCTAAAACTCGCTAAAACAACCCCAAACTAGCCTCAAAATACCCGTTATCCTAGGCGAGGGTTAGGATATCACTTATGATTCCTACGCGAAATTGAGGCCTCAATGGTGGCTAGACAGAGGGAAAACAGCAGCAACAGCAGTGTCTCACGAAAAGGGATACCGGCATCCATGAGCGGGGCGATCGGCGGCGATGAGCTGCTGGTTTTCTTGGCTAAGCTGGGGTTGAGATGGGCTGGTGGGGGTGATTCGGTGAGAACAAAAATAGGAGAGAGAGGGGGGAACGGTAGGGCGGTGGTGGTGCGGTCGCGGCTTCAAGGATGATCGGACGGCGGAGACCCTTCACGATAGGTAAGCGATGGCGATGGCTGGCTCATCCGGTCAGCCACGTGTATAGTGGGAGAGAAAGAGTCTCGGCCGAGGAAGAGTGAGGGAGAGAGATGCCGAAAGAGTGAGAGAGAGTGAGGGGAGAGAGAGAAAATGGGAATAAAAGGACTAAACACCAATAACTAGTGTCTTATACACAAGCTAAATGACCATCTTACCCTCCTCTCTAATTCCAAATCAACGACCAAGATTCAATCTTAACCTAAGATCGACAGTCCAGATTAATCCTTACCAAAAATATTCAGGGGCAAAATTAAAATTTCACAAAATTTCCAAGGACAAAATTGTCCTAAAATTTCTATTTCTAAAGTAGGTGTGAAATGACCAAAATGCCCCTCTCACATCATACTTGGCCTTAACAAATCTCAAGGGTAAAACAATCATTTTCCATTTCTCGCTAGAATTCAAATTTTCTGAAGAATCTAGACAAATCTGAGGCTGACTAAGCCAATAACAATGTTGTCCAATTATCCTATCGTGACCTTCATAATTTTCAATACCCAAACTTGGTCTCTAATTAATGATTAAATTTAATTAACGTAGCTTGAGTGTATCTCGAATTAACGGGTGACTTTTGGGGAATTTCGCACATTCGACCTGTGGTCAATACTGAATCAAGCCACGTTTAAGTTCACTCGGGTTGTGACGACCTCGGTTGTCACTTAATCGCGAGGATCAATAGCTAGTTTCGACGGGCACGATCGTTTGGTATATGTATGGGTTCATTCGTCAACTCATTTTGTGGTCAAGCGAAATCACCCATGATTCACTCGTATGATAGCGGCGAATTGATCCCTAACTATCCTCGGATCAGTCTATATTGGCTCAAAATGTCACCTCGACAATTTTTGTGGTTAAAAGTCGGTTTACAATCAAGTTTCTTTGGTCGTGCAAATTTAAATCCCTAATTAGACATTCCCTATTGGTTAGTATCCCAGGAGTGATCAGTTCCAGGCGAGATCTAACTACAAGCACGTCCATAAAATCATCCATTTCATAAATCCCAAGTGGTTCGATTTTCATAATGTCACAGCAACAGTCCCATATTTAAGTGTAGTTGGGAGCTTGATGTATGTCATGATATATACTTGTCCAAATATTGGTCAAATAGTGGGAGTATTGAGCTGATATATATCCAATTTGGGGAAAGAGCATTAGATGGCAATAAAGCGAGTGCTTCGTTATCTTCGCGGTACATCTGACCTCAAGTTATGTTATGAAGGCATGAAAAGCTCAAAGGGACAGCAAGCGTTAGAACTGAAATGTTTCGTGGATACTAATTGGGGAGGTGACATTGATAGCAAAAGGTCAACTAGCGGTTATGTTATTTCCTTATTCGGTGGAACTGTGAATTGGATGAATAAAAGGCAAAGTACGGTTGCTTTATCTACTACTAAAATAGAGTACATGGCCCTTACTCATGTTGCTAAGGAAGTAATCTGGCTGCGTAGATTGTGTAAAGAACTTGGTTTTACACAAGAATGAGTAAATATTGGATGTGATAACTAGAGTATTATATTCTTGGCTAAGAATCCTTGATTCCATGCAAAAACAAAGCACGTCAGCATACAATATCACTTCATCCGAGGGAAGTGGAACAGAAGGTTGTGGTATTGGAGAAAATTGATACACAAGTTAATAGTGCAGATTTTTTAACCAAGACAATGAGTGCAGAAAAGTTTGAATGGTGTCCAACTATGGTGGGTCTAAAGAAGCATGTGGAGTATTCATCAAGTGGGAGAATGTTGAGGTGTAGTTCATATTCCCTATCGACAGAAAGGCTTCCACTCCCCTGTGAGCAAGCAAGGGTCGCAAGAGCGGTAGTCCCGAGCCGCAAGAGGGTTTTTATAGTTTGAGCCCAAAAAGAAAAGTTTCTAGTTCAATTAAGTTTCCTATTTTGAATAGGATTTCCTAATTAAATGGTTTCCTAATTAGAATAAATTTTCTAAAAAAGAGGTTTCCTATTTTAAATCAAACTATTGCTTATATATAGTCCATTTCTCTTGTAATTGAGAGATGTAACAGAGAAGTACTATATGCTAATTATAGTGGAATCCTCTATTGGACATAGCCCTAATTGAAGGATGAACCAGAATAAAAACGTTGTCGATTTTCTTTCTCGTTTTTTACTTTCTATTTCTTTGTGATTGTGGCGGCGAATACTAACAGTTTTCATTTTTTTTCCCTCGTCTTTTTTAGTCTTACCCTTTCCAAGTCAAGCTTTATTATTATTGTTGTTGTTATTACAATTATTATTATTAGTTTGTGACGAGCTTTCACAAGATGAAAATCCAAATTCTTACATTGTGTCCATCGCTCGGGTGTCTAAATGTTGAATTGCCTCTTCATTTTCAGTATCATAGAATAAACTAGAATATAAATATTTTTATCCCCTTTTGGAGTGTAACTTAAATTGTTGCAAAGGAAAAGATGAGAGATTTGTTGGATATTTGACAATTATTTTGAGTTCACATCTAAAAGGTAAAAGATTCATTTATTTTTTTCCCAATTATCCAGATTATCGTTAAGTTGTCTATCGTAAATTAAGATGTTGTCCATTTGTAGTTTCATGTGGTGTGGCGTATTTTAACTGTATGCATGGATTTCTATGAAATTACTTACTTAAACAAATTTGAGGTTGAAGTGGCTATTGAGTTTGCTTAATTAATTCATAGAAAAGCTATATATTATTGCAAGTACTACATGGGTGGGCATATAGTAAGAATCTGACCAGACTTGTATCAAATTAGTGACATGTTTTCACTCATGGACAGAAGATTCGACACGTTATTTTTTTTATTTTTGATCGAAAGATTCGACACGTTAAGCTTACGTTAAAAGTACAAGAAAAATGGTCGACACCATCTTTGGCGCTATATTTATCCGATTCCTACCCCTTCATGAGAAATATTGATTACCTATTGTGAAGTCAAAATTTAAGTAGTTAAAATTTGTATAATAGTATCATATAGAAAATTAAGTTGTTGTTTTTCTACCACATAAATTATTGTCTTCGAGGACAGGAGGCACGGCAATGGGGTTTGATCAAAGAGTATTTCATGAACGGACAAACCACATCGAGATTGAATGCCACTTTGTTTGGGAACATATAGAGCCCAAAAGGCCATCAGGGCTGAGCATGTGCCCACTAGACTCCAATTGGCAGACATCTCTACAAGGTGTTGGGTCAAGCAGGTTTACGTTTCTCGTTAGCAAGTTGGACATTTGTGACCTCCATGCACCAACTTGAGAAGGAATATAAAGAATATTTACTTCCTATTTTTAAGTTAGCATAACAACTGGCATATCTCTTCTAAATAATTAGCAAGATTTAATTTCTTGTTATTTAGTCAGCATAATATTTGGTGTATCTCTTAAATAATATTTTGGGGAAGATTGGATAGATTTTCTGCTTTCCTTCTCAGTTGAGTAATACCTTATATGCATTTTCGCATTATGCCTTGAGTAATACAAGCCAATAACAAATTCTCTCGATAGATCCATTTAATCGTATGGTTAAATTGGCTCGCGTTATTTCAGCCCTTTTATATGCTCCTAACACTCCTCTTATCACATTGAATTAACTACATTATCCTTTGCGGATCTCATTATTAATATAAGATTATTTCTTACCTTTTTTTTTCTTCTTTTTCTTTTGTTTCCATTTTACTAGAGATAAAACTACCCATCCTCCTCTCAAAAAATATTTATTAAGGTTAAATTAAACCAAAAAAAAGGGTTAAATGCGGGGCCTGCTCTTGATTTAAGACTAATGCTTGCTTTCTTTTCTTCCTTTTTGGTTTTTTCCTTTTCTTTCTCCATTTGGAACAAAATTGGTGTATCTCTAGTCCAAAATATAGTTTATTTGGAAGATAGCTAACTAATTGTTGTGTTTGTGATAAAAAAAAAAGTAAATTATTTTGTTAATGAGGTGTATATTTCTTTTTTTTTTGTACTAAAAAACTAAAACTATTATGCAAAAACTAACTTAAGCACAAGTAAGAGGACAATTTTTTAGTAAATCCTCATAAAAATCTGTACCAAAAGTCAAAATCGAAAAAACCTCGATCATGAGGATAATCTATGAAAATAAAAGTAAACCATTTGTAAATAAAACTAACATTTCTTTACTCCAATTTATGATTAGTGTTTGCTTAGATTATTATAATTGAGATTAAGTTAAGAAGAAAACAAACATAAAGGAAACCTTGAAATGTAACCAGGTGGAAAAAAAGTTGTTTGGAAGGGATAAGGGTAACTTTTTCTTTTAGTAAAGTTGAAATAAAGAAAAAAGATAACAAATAATATTAAATCAATAGTGGGACCCATAACGGATAATGTAATCAATTTAATTTAATGTGATAATGGGGTGTCAAGAGCCTATAAAGGGGTGAAAATAGCTTTAGACCCCATCTTTTTCAATTTAAGATACACATACCAGAAAATCGAGTCTATCCAATTGATCTAAAAACCCGCAATTTTACTTCAAGTGGACATATATAAACAATTTACAAGTGCAAAACATTTTCTTTTTCACCTAAATAGTAGTATTAATTTTGGAATGAATACAAAGAGGTCGAAATTAATCAATGAGGGAAATGAACATGATCGGATCATCAATAAAGTTTCATGATTAATCAAGGGTTAATATTACGAAAAATCCCAAACTGAGTACACCTGTGACAAATTTATCCCGAAAATATTTTTTGACCATCAAAAATCCCAAACTAGTACATCTGTGATAAATTTATCCTCCGTTAGCTTCGTTAAATTTTACCATTAAATTGTTGAGTTGGATGACATGTGATAGTTGATAGGTGTACCAATTTGGGATTTTACCCTTCTGTTTGTCACATATTTATTAATTTGTTATTTTTCATGGTATTAATCCAATTTAACGGAAAGTAAATTTCTCACAATAGTACCAGTTTGAGGTTTTTTGTTGTAGAAAAATTATCTTTTGATAAATTTGTCAAATGTGTACCGGTTTGGGATATTTGGTGATAAAAAAAAGTAGGTCGGAGTAAATTTATCATAGATGTATCAATTTGGGTTTTTTTATGGTATTAACTCATTAATGAATTTGATGGTGAGGTTCTATAAATTGACATGGCTCGCTCATGTTTCTCTACATTGCCCCAAAGCACACAAACAATCCATCAATCCATCTTTGATACTCTTCAGCATTCGATGATGGCTTTAAAGCTTGAGAGGCAAATTAAGGTCTACATGTTGATAGTTTCGTTATGTGCAGGTGCTCGGACTTTGGCCGCGACGCCCCCGAATTTCACATTGGCCGAGTTTGAGCAGTGGATGGCCCGCTATGGACAGAATTACGCAGATAATCACGAGAAGGCGAAGCGGTACGGGATCTTCGTGGAGAATTTGCGCTTCATCGAAGACTTCAACGACAAAGCGGCTAATCGGAGCTACAAAGTAGGTCTCAACCAATTTTCGGATTTGACAACCGACGAGTTCATCGCGAGATACACCGGGTTCCGAGTGCCTTCTAAGAGCTCGAGTTCACCTGCGACTACTACTTTCAAGTACCAAAATGTGACTCGAGTCCCGGATAGCGTAAATTGGGTTGATCAAGGTTTTGTTGGCAGCGTAAAATCCCAGGGACCATGCGGTAAGAGAGTAACAAAATCATACTATATTATTGTCCAAAGACACATTATTTTCTCGTCTTGTGATTCTGTTTGCTTACATTTTTTCATATGAACGCACTGAATTTTCTTTATAGCCCGTGAAAACAATCAACAGACATGTATCGCCTAAACCCAATAAAACATTTTTAACATTAAAGAAGCAATACTTAGACGAATAGGGAGACAAACGCATGATTCCAAGCTATATCACGAAAGAACCTCCCACAACAATGACAAATAAGATAGTTACACCAATGTTACAAAAAAGATAGTCTAGTTCCGGTATTTAATTCCATCTGCATACACACACCGGCCATAACCACCGTTGCACTCCTTGTTTTAATTCTTGTACAGGATCTTGCTGGGCATTCTCAGCAACTGCAGCTGTGGAATCGATTAGAGCGATATCCACTGGTGTATTGGTCGACTTGTCCGAGCAACAGCTAGTTGACTGTGTCGGACGAAACCAAGGATGCACCGGCGGTTGGATGGACATTGCCTTCGAATACATTGTCCAAAACCAAGGCATAAGCTATGAAAACGCTTACCCTTACGTAGGCACCGAAGGCACTTGCAACGCGCGACTCGCCTCCATCGCGGGAGCGCGGATATCAGGCTATGAATACGTCCCTGTGAGCGAAGATGAGCTATTGAAGGCTGTGGCTATGCAGCCGGTCTCGACTTCCATCGATGCAAGCAGCCCTGGATTCAGGGGCTACGCTGGGGGCATCTTCGACGGCCCTTGCGGGACCGAATTGAACCACGCGGTCGTGATAGTCGGATACGGGACGACCGCAGATGGTGTCGACTATTGGCTGATCAAAAACTCGTGGGATGTGACGTGGGGTGAGCGCGGATACATGAGAATTCGGCGGAACTCGGGTATCCAAGGCGGTCTCTGTGCACTGGCTGTGAAAGCTTTATATCCACTTGCAATTGAGTAGCGCGGTTCAATGGTTCCATTCAGTTTGCTATTACGGATTTAAGCAGTGTAGTTTCACCAGCGTGGCAGTGGAGTTGAAATTTCCAGCAATGGAGGAGAAGACACTTGGGTTTTGTATCAAGAGTGCTTTTGTTTCGCGGAAAACATAATAATAAGGGAAAAAGTTTTCCGAAAAAACATCAATAAGTTCGAAAAATACACTTAAAAATTCCTTTTTTTTTGGTGATACACTTAGTTTTCTTTTTTTTTGGTGATACATGATGAAAATCATTTTCTGATGGATTTCATTGGATAATTATTTCAATCTCATGACTTTATTTCAGGCAAAAAATGAATCAAATTTTTTAATATTTTTTATTTAAAAAATCTATTTTTTATTTTTTATTCTTTTCTTTTCTTTTCTTTTTTGAAAAAAATTGATTTTTTATTTTTTATTTTCTTTTTTCTCTTTTCTTTTTCTCTTTTCTTTTCTTTCCTTTTCTTTTTCCACCTTCCTTCGTTGCATCAGACCAGCAACAACCACTCGTGAGCACGAGGCTCTCCCAGCTGATGGCTACAAACGAGCTCAAGCTCACCGGCCTTGGCTAAGCCCAAGCTTGCCGGCCTTGACGGAGCTTGGGGGGCTCACCTCGATCTGGCAAGTCGCGAGCTCATTGACCTTGGCGAGCTCGAGCTTGCCTAGATTGGCCGAGCCTTGAGCTCGCCGGCCTCCACCTTAGTAGTCCTTGGGCTGCCGGCCTTAGGCAAACTCAGAGGCTCACCACAAGAGGCCAACCTTGAGCTCACCGGCCATCGCGATGGCCAACGACCGGTTAAGGCAAAAGAAAAAGAAAAAGGAAGAAAAGAAATAAAAGAAATTGATTTTTTAAAGATAAAAATGATCTTTTAAAAAAAAAATAAAATTTCTAATTTTTTAAATAAATATTTTTATAAGAACAAACATTTCAATAACTAAAGACCCGAACCCAAGCACCGAGGATCTACACACGACCTTTGTGGACTCAAGCCATAGGGTCAAGACTAGAGCTTGAGCATTGGGGACCTGAGCACGGCCTTCATGGACCCAAGTTCAGGTGCCGGAGCATCGGGTATGGGCACTTGGGGTTCGAGCTTAGCCTTGATGGAGCCAAGAGTGAGCGCCGGGGGCTCAGGCCCTGGACACCGAGGTCTCGAGCCCGGTCGCCGAGACCTGATCTTAAATGTCGGGACTTGGGAACCAATGGTGGGGTTTTCATACCCAAGTATAGAGTTTTTGGTTTAAGCGCCAATAGCTAGTCATATTTCGAAAAACTTTTTCCGGTTCTTTCAAAGAGAAAATCATTTTCTTGATTTTAAGCTTTGGTAAGGAAACATTTTCCGTTAACTAGATCATTGACTAATTTTCCCAAGAAAACCAAATGTCGAAAAATGAGGAAAGTGTTCTTCCGGAAAATGTTGAGGTAGTTCGGTGTTGGACACAATGTTAGTGGGTTTGTGAGTAAAAGAAAATTTTTCAAAAGCGTCTTTATTTGATTTTGATTCATGGTTAGTGAGAGAGTGATAATAAAAACCTTAGGTCGAGGTTGAATGTGTTCGTTTGTGTAACGATTTCTTTATACTGATTGTGTATGCTCTAAGTTTCTTTTCACTTTTCCATGATCGTGTCCATCTTTTGGTATAGAGTGGGAGGCTGCGACATGCCCACCTTAATGTGCTAGCCGTGTATGACATTATTGCACGTATGGCTCATGTGCTTCTGTTGAGGATGAAGATTGTTGTCCCTACTATTCTCAACATCTTATCTCGTACAACAGACTAAGACACATTTTATCTAGAGAAATCTACAGTTCCGTGTGAAAAAACAAAGGATTATTTCTTCGAGTCAATAGATTTTAGAAGAATTTGATGAGTATCAAAAAGATATTGATAGAAAAAGTCCCCCACCACGTAATTTTTTTTCGGTAACTTATGATAATTTACGAACACTCTTTTTGAAATTATCAATATTTTTTATTGCAACTTTATTTTTTCAAACCATCCTTTTTGTCTTTATTACCAAGGACTTACATCTATCAACTATTATTTAAATATATAAATTTTTATCTGAATGAATACAAACTTCACATTGGAGTAAATTACGGTCTGATTTGAGGAGAAGAACTCTTATGTGATTTATTTACTTTTATTTATTCTTCTATTTATTAACTTTTCTTATCATTTTCCAATTTTGTTTATTCCTCTTACAACAGTTGACACCTAAATTTCAGTGACCTCGATTAGTCACTCGTTGCATAGGAAAAATTGGGAGTCAATCCCGACTCCTAGACAAAATATTATTGCGTGTCCACATAAATTATGTTCGAGCTGTTCCAATTTGTTTTATCATGGACCTTGCCCCATGTGAACAAGGCCTTTGTGAAATTCGGCCTCCGATTTTAATATTTGCACACGAAGAGCCCATTCATGCATTGCATATTTGGCCGTTGAGAGATTCGGCCACAGTAGGATTTCTGCTGAGGGGAATGAATTTAAGAAAAATAAAAGAAAGAGAGTTGGAGAGAAATAATTTGGGTTAATATCACAAAAAACTCCAAACTGAAACATCTGGGATAAATTTACCCCAAACTATTTTTTTTATCACAAAAACCCCAAACTAGTACACCTGTGATAAATTTACCCTCCGTTAATTTTTGTTAAATTTTACTGTCAAATAGTTGAGTTAAATGACACGTGACAATTGACGGGTTTACCAATTTCGTGTTTTACCTTCCATTTATCACAAGTGTATCAATTTATGATTTTTCGTGATATAAATTCAATTTAATGAAAACTAACGGAGGGTAAATTTGTCACAGTGTACTTGTTTAGGATTTTTGGCGATCAAAAAAAAAGTTTTGAGTAAATTTATTACAGATATACTAAGGTTTTTCGTGGTATTAACCAAATAATTTCCATGAAACATTCTCCTCAACTTTGGCAAAGATTTCCCACATTGAAAAGCTCATCCCCATCAGATCTCATGGATTGTCTTTAGCATAACAATGTGGGATTTGTACATAGCAATATGGAAGGAATTGACACTCGCTCGACCAAAAATTGGGCGTTCATGCGTGAGGCAATATAACCAAGAAAGGCCGAATTGGAAAGATTGAGCAAAGAGGAAATTAAGGAGATAATTCTGGTCATGAAATCATAAATGATGGCATTACACATCTGACCCACCATTTATAACTTTTGGTGTAATTTCCATACCATTAAAATAATAAATAGCACATTGATCTAATGGCACTGTATATGGCAATTCCGACTGGTATTTATTTAATTACAAAAAATTAAGAAGAAGACGTAGATTGTCCAGGTGCTTGATATAGTTATTAAAAAATTAACCGGTGTGTGGCAATAGAGCTTTCTGTTTTTTTTATTCTCTTTCGCAATTTTTGACTTTTGAAGGCGTTTGATAAAAAAATTTAGACCACACAAAAATTTTTCAAAGGGATAAATACACTAGAAGTCCTAAAACTTATCATGAAAAAGAAAATTAAAAAAAATGATTCTAAAAACAAAAAGCTTTCAAAAAAACTGTTTTTTGTTTTTGCAATCAAGTCCTAAAATTTTCAAAAAGTACAATCAATGGAAGGACTTAATTAAATCAATTTAACAAGTTTTAGGACTTGTTTATGTGCTCAAGTCCTAAACTTTCAAAGTAAGTTTTAGTACTTGTTTGCAAGTTTTAGTACTTGTTTGTACTTTTTTAAAGTTTTAGTACTCAATTGCACTTTTCTAACAAGTTTTAGGACTTAATTGCACATTATGAATGTTTTAGGACTCAATTACATTTTTGTGATAAATTTTAAGACTTTGAATACACTTATCCCGTTTTTCAAACTATAAATTATCTAGTTTGAGAGAACATTTTTTGGAAATAATATAGTATTTTGGATTTATTAATTTTTTTTATAAGTATAGTTCATTAATTTTTATGCTTCTGGTTCATTATATTTTATCAATTTTTCATTTTGATGGTATCCATATGTATATTACTCAATTATATGTGAGACTACACATTTATAGATATGACGAATTCTGAAAATTATAGGAAACCTTTGGCAATTTGAATAGGTCTTTATGACTCCGAGAGATGAATATGCTACACTTAGAAAAAGAATAACATTTTTTTGTGAAAAAAAAAACAATTATATATGAATAACATCAACATGATGGGAAAATTACCAAAAATTCATAAACCTATTGGACTTGTGTCAATTAAGTTCTAAACCTTTCAATTTGGCTAATTTAGTCCTAGACCTTTCAATGAATATCCTCAAGAGATTCAATTATATGGGCAATCTAAGTTTCCCCTAATTTTTTTTTGGATTACCCTTGCAATATTGAATTTACCTTGAAAATACAAATATAATAAGGATGACTCTCCTAAGAAGCTCCATCTCCTTGTTCTTTCTACTTTTATCTGACTTGGTGTAACTTTTGTTTAGCACTCAAAGCCAAAACTTAATTGACAGTACATCAAGCTGATGGGATTTCCATTTGTTGTGGACCTGAGCAACATATATGTTCTCTTCTAATTTTTTGGTAACAAAATAAACTCTAGCGAGAGTTACCACATATACCGCCCTGATGATGGAATTCGAATTTCACCTAACTCACAATAATTTCACCTTTTAGTATAATTGACAGTGTCTACAACATTCTACAGGTGAATTTAATTGTGTATTAAAATTTCATAAATTGGGTTGACGAAGGAGTGGTCAACAACATCAGAGATCAGGATCCATGCGGTAAGAAATTAAAGTTACCTTCCAAACTATATAGCATAGTCCAAAAAAAATTAATTTTCTTGTTTCAAATCACATTGAAACAATCGATGGACATGCATTACTCAACTGAACGACACAACTTATTCATATATCAAAGAAGGAATCCATAGATGAGTAAAAAGACAAAGTATAATAGTGCAACTGAATCTTCTAAGGCCTGTCACTTACGAGAGTAATGAAATGATTGTGATACTGTTGATACGATATAGGATCGAGAAAATAACCAAAAAGTCATAAAAATATTGCACTTGTATCAATTCAGTCCTAAATCTTTCAATTATGCCAATTCAGTCCTAAACATTTTCGTGTTTGTCCAATTGAGTCCATCTACCAATTTAGGCTGGAAAACACTAACGTGATGATGTAGATAGCATTGGCTGTTCTATGTAGCGTGGCAAATCGTTGACATAGATAATTTTTATAATTTTTTTTTTTTTTTTTTTTATCTTTCCTTTACACCGTTGGCCGATCTCAAGCAATGGCTAGAGACCAGCCACAGGCAATGGCCAACAAGGGCTAGGTTATGGTCGCCCCTGCTCGATCTATCAAGGGCTAGCCTCGCCAGCAAAGAAAAAAGAAAAGAAAAGAGGAAAAAAAGAAATAATAAATAAAAGATGAGAAATTCAAAAATTAAAAAATTGCAAAAATTATCCACATTAGCTCCAACGATGCCATGTAAGATGATCAGCGTTCACATCAGCATTTTCCAACCTAATTTGGTCTAATAGACTCAATTGGCAAATCATGAAAATATTTAAAACTGATTTAGCCAAATTAAAAGGTTTAGGATTGAATTAACAAAAGTGCAATAGGTTTATGACTTCTTTGATAATTTTCTCGATAGGATATAAGCAAGTAATTCGATTTGTCTTACCCATGTAGAGATCTCTATGGTTCAACGGATCTTACAAGAAGAATTAATCCAATTTCTTGTCCTATATTTGTTGCCCAGCCTTGTCCATAATTATCAATTTATGTATAAAGTTTTCGGTCAGGCCGAGCTTTATAACTAAATAATTGTACCAATCCTGCATAAAAGTGTCATTCGGGCTCGTGGCCTGGGCAGGTCCAAGGGCCACCATACGCTTGATCAGGTCTATATGAAGGTAAGCTCATCAACTTTAGTTTTGACTTTTTTGTAAGCTCTGGGAAATCCGCATTTTGAACTTTACTTAAGCGAAACATTTGATGGTTATTTAAAATATTCCAACACTAACATGAGAATCATATGTAATTTTGCGTAGCATCATGCTTGTTATTTTCGGCAGCTGCGGCAGTGGAATCAATCACGGTGACAACTACCGGCGAACAACCCGATTTGTCCAAGCAACGGCTAATAGACTGCGCCACAAACGGACGAAACCATGGTTGCGAAGGTTGCTGGGTGGACAACGCATTCGACTACATAGTCCAAAACCAAGGCATAAGCTCCAAAGACAGCTTATCCCTACATTGGAGTCGAAGGTGTTTGCAACATGGAAGCCGCATTCAACGCCACCATGGCACAAATATCACGCTACAAAAACATCCCCGGGAGCGAGGACGAGTTATTGAAGGCCATGGTGAAGCAACCGGTCTCAATCGCCCTCAGTGCGAGTAGCAATGAACTCAAGAATTACATTGGGTGCATATTCGAGGGCCCTTGCAGGTCGGTGTTGGACCATGTGGTGGTTATAGTCGGGTAGGGATGACCAGGGCCGTCATCAATTATTGGCTGATCCGGAATTCATGGAGCGAGGATGAAAACATGAGAATTTGCCAGAACTCGGGCATTGGAGGCGGTCTTTGCGGACTCACTTTGCTAGCTTCTTAGCCTGTTATATGACTGGATAATTGAATCGTCTGTTCTATGTTTCATTTATTTAAGTAGATATGTGGGTTTGGAACAAGGTCAAGTTGAAACATCCATTTCTTGCTCTTTTACACGCACAGATGAAGTTGAGGCGGTTCAATTAATGTAGGACAATTTGGTGTGCTCGTGAGATTTCTTTTTAACCTAATGTAGTTTTGATTCATAGTACTATTATATGAGTATGGAGCGGTTGAAGTGGTGTAGCGACGTGCATATTCCAGCTTTGTATGCATCATTGTGCCCTTGCACTTGTTGGCAAAAAAAATGACCAAAATATAAATATAAGGATATTAAAAGTGCCAAAAATTTCGTACTTCGATCACTTTAGTTTCAAAGTTTCCGCTGGTAGATTTGGCAGTTGACATGAATTTCAAACTGGTTAAAGTCAAAGGAAAAGGTAGGGAGTGGTTAATTCTTGGTCAAACCTCGACCTCATTGTACAGGAGTGATGAGGATCATGGACATAAAATAGAGTAAACTTAACAATCAAGAGGAAGGTGAATAGGTTATTGTAGGATTTTTAAAACTTGTTCACGCAAAGTAATATGTAGAGGAGGCAACGATATTTGTCGACAAAATATGCTATGCAAAGCAAGTATCTTCCACAAATAAAAATGTAAAGAGCGTAACGAATGGAAGATGTTGCAAATTAACTTATCTGGCCTTTCCACTCGGCTCACTCCAACCATTTCAACTATAACAGTCTAATTACAAGGCTAGAATCAACAAGCGCAAACCTTAAAGCCTTTAATAGCATTTTACAAATGAAGTTGCCTCTACACAATGGGATTGTATCTCACTCTACTAGTACATACACTTCGCTCTACCCGTAAAAGCACTCTTTTACAATGATTACACCTACGCACTTTTAGAGAATATACTCAAAGTTCACACTATTTTCTCAAAGAAAATCATAAGAAATAGGATTGAGTTTTAGGGCGTTTTGATTCCTTCAGCCACCTTCATCTTTCACTTAGGTACATATGTATAGCCCTCCAAGCTCAGCACGTTGGAGACTTTAAATAGGTCAAAGTAGCTATTGCAAAGGCGGTTCTCAACTCAGAACAAAAAATTTCGCTTGACTCTTCCTTTACTTATCCAAAAATGGCAAACCCCCTCAAACATTTTCCACAATGTTTCTCGTGGATTCCAAGGCTTGAAATTGGCTCCAAAGCATCAATTAGAGTTTAAATCAAAACGATTTAGAGTTGGATCTTTATTTCTGAATACGCAGAGTATTGTCCACTCTGTCTATAAAGGAACTTCATCTAAAATGTGGTCCATCTGAATTTGGCTATTTTTCCTTTGTCCAATCTTTGGCACTTAGGTCATTTTATTCGTACTGATGTCCTTGTTATGCAAGTTGTTCTCCTTCTATCTGGTCCGTCCAAGCAATACAACAATCCCACGTTTCTCGATTACTCACCAGAATCTAAAAGTCCTTCCACCTCTAACACTTTTGACCCAATATCTTCTTCTCCATTCATAGAGTAATGAAGCTCTCTACTAGCACAAAGGTAATGTTATCAACATCGTTTGCGCGTGAATTTGTGTATCCAGAGGATATTTCGTCTGTACACTAGAATACACACATTAGTTTATAAAGAATGATTTGTCGTCTTCAAATTATAAAGAGAAATTCCCAACAGAACAAAAGGCAGCAAAAGCAGCAGGAGAACATGAAGAAGCAATTGATGATGCCAATAGAGTTAACACAACACGTTGAACGTGGACGACAGTTACCAAAACATGCCAGACGTGGGAAGCAGTTGTCATAACGTAGGAGACACTTCCAAAATGTGGGGGACAGCTATTAGAACGTGGGAAGTGGGAGCCACTTAAAAATGTTGGGGACAGTTGTTAGAACTCCAGAAGCGGGATCCTAAAGACCAGTGCCTATGAAAGAAAATTAGAAGAGAAGAATGATAGGCAGGAACTTTGTGTTTATTTTGTAGAAAATTTTATGTTGAGAAAAAACGTTTTACATGGAAATTATTTTCTTGGAAAGTGATTCATTTGTTTGGGTAATGTCCATGAAATTAAAAAAGAAATAGTTTTGATGTGTTTGGATTTTTCATCTGAAAATATTCTCCAAATTTCTTTTAAAAAAATCGAATTGTAATTAGAAAGGGAAAATGATAAATTTAGAAAATGATAAATGAAAAAACAAGAAAAAGATTTTAGAGGGAAATTTGAATCAATCTCTCTCTCTCTCTCTGTCTGATCCAAAGTTGACGATCTCAGTTCACATCAATCAATCTCCATTGGAGGCCGATTTGAGATCAACCAATTTGCTCCACCGCGAGAGAGAGGAAGGTTTGGGTTGGTAATGGTGGTTGAAGTGATAGCAGCGGTAGCAGCCGCCAGCATCTAGAGGAGCAGTGGCTACGATTATGACCGAGATGGCGGCTGATCATCTCCGATTGTTGAAGCTGATCTTTTTGTTTATAAACTTGATGAAGCTTTCATAGCATGTTATGACAAAACTTGAAGCAGAGAAGACACTCGAGAGCTCACATGAAAATGTTTTCATCTCTTTAAATGGGAGAATTCGTTTTCCTCATTTTTTAAGACGAAAAGGTTATCTTCGACCCAAAATACTTTTCATTTGGCAACTCATTTTAGGCCTTTCGAAAAATCCTAGGCAGTAATTGGGAATTTGGGACGGCCGACTACTATCCAAAGGGCTAATGTGTGAAGAGCTGCTCTTCAAAATGCAAAAACTTAACAGTTCTTAGCTCCAATGTTCGATTACGCGCGTGAAAGGATGGTGTGTTTGGTTTAGCTTTGGAAATGAGCTTTGGGGCTCAAAGATCCTCGGGCAAATGTTAGGGCATTAGGAAAAAAAATTATGGACCTATTTGGACAAATGCCGACATTGGCAAAACTGAAAACCCAAGGCAAGTTTGGGCTTTCGGCATTTTCGAAAGGCAAGTTCTAGGGATCTAATAGCTGTTTTTTTCTCCTCTCATATTCCATCTTTGCCCTTGAAGGACCAAATCTGAGCATAGGGACGCTGGCTGAGGCCTCCCGAAGCCAAATCTGAGGACACTTTGAACCAGTTCACTAGGAATTCGTGAAGGAGGTCACGGATGTCGGCCAAGGCCACGCACATCCAAATCTGAAGCCAGTTTGAGCCCTAGTTGAGCGTGGCCGAGTTTGAGATGGAGAGATCTCGAGATGTAGAGCCGGGGTTTGAGAGGGCGATGGCCTGCTGGGATAATGGAGGGGGTGGTGGGGCTGTCCTCACCGAAGGTTGCCGGCTCCGATGATTCACAGTTAGGTTGCTGGGTGCTCAAGAATCTCTTCTTCTTCATTTTCTCTCCTTTTACAAAAAAAAAAAATTTGCTTTGAAAGCCCGGATAGTGTTTTCCCAAACACTATTTCCGCAAAGGATTTCCAATATTGCTGAACAACACTTGGCCCCCCTTTGGTTACTTCAGCTCTAATCATGTCTTACATTGCAAATGTGGAGTACATTCTGAAAGCATTATGTATATATATATATATATATAAAATCAATATCTCATTCGAGTGCACCAGTGGATCTTGAAAACATCATGTATCATGATGCAAAACATGCATGGATGACATGGCAGAGGATGCATTCAACATGATATGAGTTATAATGTCGTGTTGTAACGACAATAATAGATGTATGGTGACGTAACAAGATGACATGGCAAAGATGCATAAGGACGGGGTTTTAAGGAGATAGCATACATGCATGATCATTGGCAAAAGAACAAAAACGTAAGCATACCGTGGCATGACGACATGGCAGAAATGCAAAATGACATTGCATGTGCTGTGACATGTGCCAAATCTTTTTTCTCAAAGTTAAATGAAGACAAAAAGCTCCTTATACTGGACCACATGCTTTTCTACAGGTACCCTTCCTATCATATACCTGAGCGTTCTCCTTGTTACTAGAAGACTTACTCACACAGACTGTAAGAGTCTTACTAACAAGATCTTTAAGAAAATTGAAAGTTGAGGCATGAAGCATATAAGTTATGCAGGGCGTCTACAATTAGCCAAGTCGGTCCTCATCTCCATCTGCATCTCTTAGATGCAAATGTTCTTACTTCCAAAGCAAACAATATACGAGGTTGAGAAGAGGAAACGCCAATTTCTATGGATAGGTAATACAGCGAATCATTGGATCGCACAAGTTGACATGGCAAGTAGTTTGATCACCTAAAAAGGAAGGAGGATTAGGATTGCTCGATCTGATATTATGGAACAAAGTATTGTTAGGCCGCATGCTATAGAACCCCATCAATCGTCCATCTTCTTCCCTTTGGAGTATATGGTTTCACAACACCAAATGCAAAGACACTCCAATTATGCAGATCAACATTATGGGCAGTCTGGCTTGGAGTTGGCGATGTCTCCTTAAATCACAACATGTTTTAACCTCAGTTATCCATAGCTCAAGATACTATTGCCGAGAAATTTATGATGAACTCAGACATGCGGAACCGGTTGTAGAGTGGTATGACCTAATTTGGGCTAGCGGTATTAGCAAACACAATTTTTTTAGCTGACTCATTTGCGGAAACAGACTACCGACGTCAGAAATCGTCGTCCAATGGATGACTTCAATTGATATCCAATTTAACTTCTGTAGGGCCGGTATAGAAGATAGAACACATTTATTCTTCTAGTGTGAGTGGACATGCAACTTATGGCGCAGTATTCTTGCACAACAGGGGATTGGGTGTCCTTTAGGAGGATGAAATGAGGAACTTCAATGGATGATTAGGGCAACAAAGGGCTAAGATTTGGCGGCTAGACTCCTTAAGGTATCCTTTCTAGCAACCATTTATGGCATATGGATGGAGCACATCCAAAGACGATTTCAAAACAAGTCAACTGATATCCATATTATTTTGACTAAGGTGCGTAAAAATGTAAAAGGTAAAGCAAAACATTAGACCTTCTCAAACAAATGTTATATTGGCTACTATGTGGAGACTTCCTACCTTCATCTTCTCGAATTATTAGCACTATTTGTAATGTTGGGGGATACCCTTAGGCTGCTGTAATTCATCCACTCCATAATACTAACATTTTACACCCAAAAATATATATATTCGGTCTGTACACATAAATTTTGAAAATTAAGCTGTTTTTAGATATTTGGGGTTTTGAAACGCTAAAATAGTTTTATGAAAGTATGTTTCTATTAGGTTTTAGTTCACATAACCAGGTTAGACTTTCCACGGCCTTTGGCTATCCAGACTCTAGACAGCTACAAATTTTTTGGGTATTGATATCATCGGCATTAAAAGCTACGCATAGGCAATTACTACTCCGGGATTATTTAATGTGGAACTAAAATGAGCATGAGATTGACTAAAAGATTATGAAATGAATTTCTTACATTTCAAATCGGCATTATGCTGGTTAATATGGCAAATTTCTAAAATTCAAACTCAATTCAGTTAGGATGATTTAGGAATAAGCAAATCCAAATATCCACTATGACATTAAGATGGTCTAGGAATTCAAATAGATGACAAAGAAGAAAGTCGAACCCAATTTGTGATAGTGAGAATATGTCGAGATCACTAGTCTTGCGATTTGCCGTGTTTTGAGCACTTTAATTGAAAAAGTATATTGATTATTTAAAGTGTTAGGTATGATATATTATACATATCAATGTTTCTACAATGTAATGGCTATTAAATGTTTTATGCTTCAAAATACAAAATCAAACTTTGCGAGAAATGGAATTTACAGAAACTTATAAATCGAAAGTAGAAATCACTCCAAACAAAAGAGTGTCTACTCGAATTCTTGGATAGGATTTCCTTTTTCTAATGAGTGGAGCTTGTAAGGCATCTTCTCTCCTAATGTCCGCACCATCCTTTTTTATGAAGAAGAGCTTTAGTTTGGGGGTATCTAGTGATGGTGATTATCAATGATGTTGAATTAGTAGTTACACCCGCAAAAAGAAAAGGTACTCATCCCTTGCCCAAAGTATCTTAAAATTTATCAACTTTGAGTGGTGTTTGTCCATTAGTAAGTTGCTTCTGGTGCTCCACAACTTAGATAGATGGGAATGGTGAGGAATCCATCCAAAAGAAAGAGAAAGGAGAATTCAAGAAGCGAAGATCCCACAAGCCGCATTATCTTGCCATTATCAATCATGACATGAAGACCAATGTGTGAACTTTTGCTTTATGATTGATGGAACCAACAACAAACAATGAGAATTCCCACCACATTGGTCCATTTTGGAGGAACCCCACACGCCCTTTTCCGATGGCTGCTCGAAGATTACAAGCTATAACGAAATTGGACCCACCATGCGTCACCAAAGGGTTATCAAGCACTAGCTATGGAGCCTATATGGACAGACAATTTGGCCTTCATTCGAGTGGGAGTTACGCAATGGTTTGAGTAAAAAGCCCTTGTTTGGGGGATCCATTCATCATTGAATATCATAAGCGGGAATCAGCATACAGATATGCAATTAAGTGCAAATTATCCACTCAAACAAGTGTTCCTAGTAACCCATAAGTGGAAATTGAAGAATAAAAGATTTCTTGTGAAAATTAGAGTTTGGCTTGGCAATAGTTCTGTGGATCATCTATGTGGTATGAAAGGTAGAATCAAGCGCCACTTACTCTATCATCTCCATTTGAAATTTGTTAAAGTACAACCGACATTATATCAAAAAAAATTACCAAAAATTCCTAAACTTATTGTATCGGTCAATTCGGTTTTAAATATTTTAATTATGCCAATTTAATTTTAAACATTTTGATGATTTACCAATGTAGTCCTCTAGCCAATTTTGGCCGCAAAGGTTTTGACATGGACGCAAGCCATCCTACATGGCATGACACGCGTTAACGTGGACAATTTGTAATTCTTATTATTTTTTCTTTCCTTTTTCCTTTTATTTTCTTTTTCTTCTTTTATTTCTTTTCTTTCTTTCTTTTTTCCAACTCTGGGCTAGCGAGGTCGCTAGCTAAATTGGTACACTCGAAGGTTTAGGACTAAATTGACCGCTATTCAATAAGTTTAAAACTTTTTGACAAATTTCCTCGTTTTCTATTTAAAAAGTGCATCTCGTGTTAGTTGTTAGATAAAGGATCAATACAAGAGCGAATTTCCGTATTCTTCGCACCCTATTTAATATCTCATTTGGCACGCGGTTCCTCCTTCAATACGTTCTCGGCTTCTTATATTTTGCAAGTGCAGGGTAATTGTCGCATCACTCTTCATTCCGACACGGAAGATTTATAAAGTACATGTACGCCCCCCTAAGTGCACGAGATTGCAATGGGACTTATATCGCACGTCATGCAGAGCAGAAAATCATGAAGCATAATTCACAAAGTTTCTTGAAAGATCTGTGAGAAATCTAAGTAGACAGTTTACCAACCACGAGAACAATACAAACCCTCCATAAAGAGGGAGGCCCTCTAGTTCTTGTCCTGGGGACCATGTGGAGCTAGTGGCCAAGCAAAGAAGCCATGGGGAACTTTAGCCCTCGCTCTTAGGACACTGTGTCGATCTCTGGTGCAATCATTCCATCAATGAAGTCCATATAAAACCAAGTCAAGCAACGTTATCGCTTCGCTGGAGCAGAGACAACGACAGAAGAGATGATCAGAAGCGTGGAAGTTTCATTGCGAGCCCGCTAAGAGAGTACTCTATTTGAAAGATGTGGCCCCGTGCATTCGTCTGACATGTGAAAATAAGAATGCAAGGAAGAATCGCACACACGGATGGAGATGTGGAGAGAAAGAGAAAGAGAGAGAGAGAGAGAGGAAGGGGGCAGGCGCAAGTGGTGTGGCCGTGGATGGGGCCAAAACTTGGCAGAGGGGACCCGCGGGTGTTGGTGACGGCACGGTTCGGAATACTGATGTTCGAAAGTTGCCCATTATCTGTGTCTATGAGGGTCAATTTATGAGATAACCGAGGGAGATACATATTAGGGTTTTCTTAGCATAAGACTCTTTGGGCCACTATGAGAATAACGGCATATTATGAGTCACAAAAATTATCCCTACATTTTATCATATTGCCATTTACCGATACAGTAGATACGACGACAAATGAGACTAGGTTACACTAGATTTGCATAACACGAGAATACAAGATGCTTAAAGCACATAATAGAGAAAATTTTCTAAATTTTTTAATTCATCAAAGAGGTAAAATGTCCAATGGAAATGAAAATAACAACTGTATATGCTAAAAATCCTAGCTAAACCTAAAAATATTTCCGAAAAATAAATAAATTAAAGAAAAGATACCTTAATGATAGAAACAATAATTATAATATTCTATGGTTAAAAAATCCTAAATTTATTTGATTAAAGAAGAAATATCGAATTCAAATATATCAAAATCTACCAAATAGAAAGATGAAGATCAGATCTTTATGTGCCGCACATCACTTACGCTCCTCCATTTTTAAAAGTATTAGTTTGTACCTTGAGTTTTGCCTTTGGAAATCATTTTGCACCTTCACATCAGTTATCGTTATATCATATTTCATAAGTAAGACTAAATAAATGATTTGTGACAACTTTTATAAGTAGTCTTATAATAATTAGCAACTCTAATAAGATAAATTTTTATTATGTCTTTTAATTTGTACTAAAGTATAGTATAGATAGAAAAGTTCTATATCATCACAAAAAATTGATGTCACATAATTTATAGATAAAGGAAGATTATAAGGTGATGAAAGATAAATATTAGCTAATCAACAGAAAAAAAAAAAGTTACTGGTGATTTCCAAAAAGTTACAAAAGAAATGTATGACTCTAGGTATTGCTTCCCCAAACAAGATGAGATAACATTAAATCAACATCTAACTAAACTAGCTTCATTTGGTAATGCTAACTAATACTAATTTTCACCAAAGGTGTTGATTCACCAAGAAATATCAAATAGATGGGTATGTTTTTGTTTCCATTGAAGTAAAAAAAAAAAAGGAAATTTCGATTAATTTTTGTAAAGTGATCAACACAATACCGATCAACATCCAATGTACCCAATAATTAACTTGACGTATCAATAAATGCAAAATAGCCCAACAACCAACACTTTGGAATAATGTTAAAGACATAGTCTTAGACCCATTCTAAGCACGCACATCTTGTTAGTAAAATATGAGAGAAAAAAGTGACTTCTTGAAAATATTCTACTTTTTAAAAGAAATGACAAAAAATGGCAGAAATTTAATTTCCCTTTTGGGAGGGGAAAAGTTTAAGAGGAGAAAAATTTTTAGAACTTTCCCTCTCATTTCTTGTCTAAAAAGTTTTTAAGTTTTTTTTCCATTTTCCCTCTCACTTCTTCTCTAGGACCTAAGGAAGTCTTTAAACTGCTTCATCTTAAGTCTCGTTCAAATCTCGAGATTCTTGGGATGTAAAGCAACTAAAGAGTATCTTCTCATCTCTGGGAAGATAAAGATTTGAGAGGAATTGATGTTAGGCATGTAAACACTAGTATGTTAAAATAAGGAACACATCCATAAAACTCGCCCTATAATATGAGAACAAACCGCGGAGGCCTTATAGGAGTCAAAGTTCCTTTTCTTTGATAAAATTACCTCTTAAATAAACACTTAGGATCCAAGAGAACAAGAAAATATGTGAGAACTCAAATTACTATTCCTTTCTAATCTATTTGCATGCCACTGATACCATGTTATACTTAAAGCATTAAAATAGGCCATACAATTACTATTCAGAGGCAATATCCTATCATACCCCGTATGTACATACGTACATACATATATATCTAAATACAAGATATAAATAACATTAAAATAGGTTTAAATAACATCAACCTATCTTACTAGAGATTTATATTTATTGTAAATATCATCACCCTCTATCTTTTGCTCTCTCATCCTTTCAATGTCTCCCCTCGGGCTTCAAATTATGCGTATCTATGCAATGCTATGTATGACTCTTAATATGAAGTAACTTTACCTACGAAAAAATGGTATTTAAGGAACTGAACTTTTTGTATACAAGTAAACCATTTTAGATAGGTAAAACTCGAGCTTATGAACTAGCTCGATAGCTTTATCGATTAGGTAAAACGCGAGTTAAAAGCCGGACCGGCAGTCCAAACATAAAAATTTGCTTGTGTTTGATAGAGTAGGGATTCGAATATATGTCGTGAACCTCATTCATGTATATAAGTCATATCCTTAATTATTAAGTCAATATCACATGGAGTTACACCAAATAGATCTTTAGGGAATGTGATTGTGAGTTTGGCTTCAAAGGAAATTCCTTAGCATTACAATAGAGGACATATCAACATAGTAATTGACTAAATAAACATCAAAAAAGAAAAGATTTTCCTTATTCGAATAATTTGGTGCTACGAATACGGTGTAATCGAGTCAAGCTACTTGTGGCAACTCATGTTCGGCTCGTTAAGTACTAGAGATCAACTTGTTTGATTTCGAGTTAAGTTCTCGAACTTGCCAATACTTAATTTGATAAGCTTATGGACCTAATCGAGCCCACACAAACTTATAATATTTTATTTATAAAAATAAACACGAAAATCCTCAAAATTACGCAAGATATCAATAGCATACGAGATTGTAAAGATTGAGCTCAAGCTTCGAAGCTCAATTTTCTTAATGACTTGATTCTACTTAAGTGGAGCTCAAGTGAAAATTTTAATATTCTATCAAGCTCAAATGGAGTTTCGAAAACCGAATAGGCGAGTCGAGTCGACATACTCGAGCTTGAGGTTAACACCGATTTGACTTGACCTGACTCAACTCTGCTCCATAACACTAATTAAGTCATGATAAGGGAGACAAAAGGGGAATTGACCTCCCATGGATTTATCCAAAACACTGTTTGTGCACGTGGTCACCCAGCTACAGCTAGCCAATTAACTTGGTGCATACGTTTGATTATGCCCGTGACCTGCAACCCCAATGAAACGTCAGACCCTTTTCACAGAATTTTTATTCATGCAATCCAATCTAGCACTTTCCCACCTCTTTTCCCCCATCAAATTCATTCAACTTTAGAAAGCAAACAGCACCCACCACACGCCCGCACATTTCTCTCCCAACTCCTTCATTCATTATTTTGTTTTCTTCTCTATGGTTCGTATACTTTCCAAAAACATGACCCGTGATTTTCCGAAACTTAAATACTTTTTGTTAGCTTTAATAATGCAGAAAGGAAGTAATGAATAAGAAATACAAGTAGTACCAAGTTGATACGAATATTTGGCCCAGAAAAGCAAAGAATAATACTGAATCATTGAAATCATTTGCAATATATTTGATAGATTCTTGGCAATATTGCTATGTTGCATATGCTAACATTTTTAAACTGATAAAAATAGATACCACATTTAATCTTCGAAGACCAGTGCCCGTTGAATTATCAAAAACTAAATCTCGATGGTTCATTGAAATTTTTAAATTGTCTGTGAGGTACAACATTTACACAAGAGGCATAACAAAATACGCCAGGGTAAGACAATTTCAGGACATTTAATCATGTCTCGAGGGACCATAGAAACTCCTGAACGCCAAGAAAGGTATATAGTCTAACATTCTTATTTTTCGATGGAAATATAAACTAACATTAATAGGTCACAACAAAACAAACACAATACCACCTCAGAAAACCTTGTCCCTCCTCTCTTTCTCTCTGTCTAGCAGAAACTGACAAGAAGCACCTCCCTATAAATAAACGTACACAAGAAGCCACTCCCCCTCTCTCTCTCTCTCTCTCTCTCTCTCACCATAGCGACAGGAACTCCAGCCAAAAATGGCCCTTCGGTGCCGACCCAACTCGTCCGCCATGGCCACGCTCCGCCTCGTCATCTTCTTCCTCCTCCTCGTGAACCTGCGGCGAGCGAGCTCGGAGCAGCAGCTCTCGAACACCACCACCCTGAGAGGTCGCAAGCAGACCGGCGGGTGCAACCTGTTCCAGGGCAAATGGGCGGTGGACGCTTCCTACCCACTCTACGAATCCTCCTCGTGCCCCTTCATCGACCCCGAGTTCGACTGCCAGAAGTACGGCCGGCCCGACACCCAGTACCTCAAGTACGCTTGGAGACCCGACTCCTGCAACATTCCCAGGTTTTTCATTACTGAATCTCTCCCTCGCTCTCTTTTTCAAATGTTTTTGCTTCTCCACTCTGCTAAGCGAAAAGAAAAAATCAAATTTGCGGAAACCCTTTTGTTCTATTTTCTTGGAACATCGAACAGCATGGCGAATGTAAGCATGTATTCTTGAAATTTGAAACTTTTTTTCTGTGGAGTTTCTGCAGGTTTGATGGAGGGGAGCTGCTGAGGAGGTGGAGGGGGAAGAAGATAATGTTTGTGGGGGACTCGCTGAGCCTGAACATGTGGGAATCGCTGTCGTGTATGATCCATGCGTCGGTGCCCGGCGCCAAGACCAGCTTCGTCAGGAAAGAATCTCTCTCTGCGCTCACTTTCCTGGTAAATCCTTTCTCACCTTTTTCCTTCTATATTATAAAAACGAAAAGGAAAACATATATTCGTTTCATTGGATGATGGCTGTCTCTTTCTCCTGTCTGCTTAGTTGTTTTTATTAATATTTTTTCTATTTTTCAATCGTTTTTGTCTCTGCTTTTGAGATTTTGTTCTGGTCTTCGGAGCTTCTGTTTGTGATGGTTCTCCAACATGAGTTCTTTTGGAGCTACTTCTACGGTCCTAGCGAAACTGAGAATATCTCGATTTCCAAGCTGATTTCTTCTGCTGTATAGTGTTCATTGAATCGTTCAAGGGTTTGTCTTTTTAACCCGTGGGCTAAAATCAGTCAAAATTTTCGGACCCTTTACGAGCCACCGGGCAAGATCAATATCAACCGTCGGTCAATTGTTTGGGTCATTGGATCGCCGGTCATTGATTGCCGATAGATTGATTTGGTCCAACAATTTTGAAATCTCCATGGCATTTCTCTCGCCATAACTTCTATCATAAAGCTGTTTAATCAACACTTCTTTTTAACAGAACCATATTAACTATAGATGAGATGTGGGATTGACGCATTGGACATCAATATCATCGTTATTTAAAGACTTTCTGAATGCTTTCGATGCACGCTTTTTCCCCTCAAGGACGATGTTGGGGATACTATGACCCCACATGAACTCGTAGATCAATTCCATAAACCGGTCTCGATATCTCAAGAATCTCCCCTTTCCCAATTCGAGGAGTGGACACTTATGTGTACTCGAATAGGGCTAAAAGAGATGTCCTACATAGCAAAGAGTCAACTAGGAACTCCTCTTGCCATTTATGTGTACACGAATAGGGCTAAAAGAGATGTCCTACAGTTCACCTTTCTTGCAAAATGATGAAGGGACGAGGGGCTCATGCATGATTGCTTCTTAGCCATAAATTATGAAGCTCTGGTCTCAACATTTTCCTTGCAATAATAACAAGATCATATGTGGTTGGGAAAGCTGGTGGGTACTCAACCCAAAGGGGAGTGTGTAGGGGACCCTCCAAAACTTACAACTAAAGTTTCAACTTGCAAAATTTACTTTGGGTTAGGCATAATTATATAATGAGAACTATAATTCAAGATATGTTCTTTATTTTCCTAGTTTAGCCTAAGCTTTGAAATTCTCATATTTCAACCCTAAATTTAGTGTCCAATAATTAACCCAAGATCAATTAGTCATGATGTGGCAGTAGGTGTTGTCGACTTGTTAGGTACTAATTCGGCACTAATGTCTTAGAATAGGTTACTTTTAGTTGTAAGATGAACAACTTGGGCAGAGGAAATATATCGTCCTGGATTTATCCATGTAAGAAAGACTTTCCTCTCATTAAATAGTGTCCTGTCAGCGATTCCTTTGTCCAGGTATGCTTGTATACCCGGTCATTGTAACATAGAGTTAGAAAACGAACTAGTTGCGGGGACCGCGCTTTGCACGGACGTAGGTTTGTAACTTACTTTTACATATAATGTTGCGTACATTTAGGGTTGTAACCCAATGAGGGTAAAATATTCCACATTACAATATTATATATTGGAAATATGTGGCTTAAAAGTTTAAGCTCGAAGTTTTGCTAAAAAGTTGTATCATAAAAATACTAAAAAAAAAGATTTCGGATATTATTTTCTTCACAAATTTAATTTTGATCTATTTCAGACTATTCGGGTTTCCTTATTTTAGTGCCATATGTCACTTTGTGCAATCTTTTGAAATCGACACGGATTACCTACTTCAAATCAATCTGGAAAGATGAATTTGGTCCGATATGCAAAAATTGACTCAGAATACCGCATTACTGCTTTTCAAAACTCATGGTAAGAGACAAAATAACAACGGGACAGAGATCTAGGATAGTGCAATTTTGTGAATTGAACTCCAGCTCATAAAAAAACAATAAAGAACCATGGATTTTACATTAGATATCTGATGATAATTGCTTCAATCTTGACAAGCTATTGTCTACAACATGCTATTGTCAACAAGATGCCTTGTGTTGGCTTTAGGTGTGATGAGGGCCACGCCCCCA
Source organism: Syzygium grande (assembly GCA_024733475.1). Lineage (NCBI taxonomy): Eukaryota > Viridiplantae > Streptophyta > Magnoliopsida > Myrtales > Myrtaceae > Syzygium > Syzygium grande. The sequence goes on along the minus strand of JAMXDD010000001.1, from coordinate 13,196,250 downwards.
CCACAGTGACAGGCTGTGATCACAGTCCACCAGCCCAACCAACTTCTTTCCCCACGCCGTCTCTTGCCCTCTTTGCTTTTCCCCCCATTTGATTAGCTTTCTAGCACCTCTTCTCTCATTATTAAGAGTGTACTTACTCTTCATGACACATGGTGTGATCTTCTTATATCAAATTTTAGTACATTCCTTCACATTATAATGTAAACATCAGGACCCCTAAACTTAGGTTTTGCCAAGTTGAAGCTGCTTTTCCGGCACACTAGTGGATTCGATACCTTATTAAGCAGTAAGAAATTGTCCTTTGGCGGCCTCGACGATGCTTTGTGTGAACATAAAGCATTCTCAAGATGGCTTGTTTGAATGTTCTAGCCACCAAATCTATGGCATTCTATGAAGTTCAATTTATCCAGACTTAGTGTCTTTATGTACCCTTTGAATGCTTTATGAGTAGTCCCCATCTTTTTTCAATGTGATGATTCTTGTGGGCCGTGCGAATCAATGAGTGGTCATCAAAGAATACCTCATTTGCATTATTTATTGATTAAGTATTATATTGCACGGTTTTGCATAAAGAAAGTTGTCTTGAAGAAGCCCTTCCCAGACAATGCAGCTGCACAGCATTAAAGATTTCAAAAGTGAATAATGGAATAAGTTGGGGTTTGCATTATTTAATCATAATTAAAAAGTCTGTGCTCTCAACAGTCAGCATCTTATCTCTTCAATTATGAAACCTAGTCTTTTAAGATGATGAGAAACTTCTTTGAGGCTACTAACTATGGCGAACGGTTTAGAGAATGAAATAGCTCATGCCAGGAATTACATAGTTTCACTATAGCTAAATACAACATGAGTGATCAAGGGTGAAACTTGATCGAAGTTGCTGATGAAGTTTTACCTACAATTAGGCAAAAAAAACTTTGAGGAAGAGCTAAAGGGCAGGAATTCTGATGATTTGCAGGACTACGGAGTGAGCATTTTTCTGTATCGCACGCCCTACTTGGTGGACATAGTCCGAGAGAAAGTCGGGCGAGTTCTCAAGCTCGACTCCATTGAGGGAGGAAACACGTGGAAAGGGATGGACGTGTTGATCTTCAACTCGTGGCACTGGTGGACCCACACCGGGAAATCTCAGCCGTATGATACTCTCGACTGCTGTCATGTTTATCTGCATTCTCCTTCTCATTTCCCGACTTTCATCTCAAGACTCTGCTGCCAAAGCTACAGACTCAATCTAAATGCGACCCCTCTATATTTCTTGTTGTTTCTAGGACAGGGCTAATGCATTACACAAGAGGAATAGACATTAGACCAAGTTCGATGACGATAAATTCTATTGCAGGTGGGACTATATGCAAGATGGCGGTGCAGTGGTTAAAGACATGGACCGTCTAAGTGCATATTACAAGGGGCTGAGCACATGGTCCAAATGGGTTGATCTCAATGTTGATTCTTCACAGACCAAAGTCTTCTTCCAGGGGATCTCTCCCACTCATTATCAGTAAGTATCACAGTTGTTGGATCTCTTAGAGGCTTCTATCACCTAAAAGCATGATTAACAAATTATATAGAATGATTAAGGAATTTCTCTTATGATATTATTGTCACACCGAGTTCAGGGTATTAAGTAAATGGAAAGAACTTTCCCATGTGAATGTGAACTTCCTAAAGCTAGCTCATGACCAGTACCAGAAAGTAGACTCAGTTTCGAGTCTTGCTCTGCCTTCCTTATCCTTAACCATGCACCCGCCATGCCGAAAAGGTGGACCCTAGATCAGAGACTATAGAAAGAGATATGCAGTATGTTTGGAACATTTGTACCTGAAGAAAGCCCGGCATTGTCACGTGCCAATCAGGATTTCTCGGACAATGTCTCACATTACATAGTGAATGACTTGACTTGTCTACAGGACTGGAACTATAGTCGATAAGAGGGGAAGTTCTTGCTTAGACCCAGGCGCAATCAAAACCGTTGGATTTCTTAGGGCCCGTGTGAAACCCCCATGATCAATGGTTGTCATTGACCTAGCTGGAGTGGATGCAGGTCTAGGCAATATTTCCCCACTAAGAACATCTCGTGATAATTCTAGATCTATAAAAAGTACATAACCATGCCTGATCTTTCCGGGTGAAATGAAAAAACAGGGGCAAGGACTGGAACTCACCAAAGAAGAACTGCATGGGAGAGCAAGCGCCCCTCTCTGGCTCAACGTATCCGACTGGTGCTCCTCCAGCCACCTCTGTGTTGAACAAAGTATTGAATAGTATGAAGACTCCAGTGTATTTGCTGGACATAACTACGCTGTCACAATTGAGGAAGGACGCGCACCCATCTGCCTACAGCGGCGACCACTCCGGCACCGATTGCAGCCACTGGTGCCTTCCTGGTCTGCCCGATACCTGGAATCAGCTCCTATACGCAGCTATAGTGATGTGAAAATATCAACATTCATCATAGTTGTATTTTCAAAATCATTGATTGAAGGGCCAAAAAACTTGACTTCCATAAGTGGATAATAAGGGTAAAAAAAAAAATCAACTGTAAAGTACGCGACCCATACTTGCTCTACCTAATCTGGAGCAATATTTCAAAGTGAGAACCAGATGGTGTTCGAAGAAAGGTTATGTTTTAGCATAGATCATTTACAATCAGTTGTACACAGGAGGGGAAGCAATAGAACATGGTAATACCCTATTGGATTCTAAGTTGTTTATGATTCTTCTTGATTCTGTTTTGTCTAATGTCTCTGTTTCTTCCCATTACGTGTAGACTATGGAATATATTTGATTCTTAAAAAGCTTCAGATTATTGATTCAGGCAACTAATTAAATAAGCCACACAAGGAAAAAAACAGCCCTAAAAAAACGACTAGAATGGAAGCCTCCCAATAGAAATAGAGAAAGGAGTATCAAAATTTTTATTCGAATAAACAAGAGACAAAAATGTGAAATACACATTCAAGAGTCACCACAAGCCAAATGAAGTGCTTGTCATAGCAAAGATGGCCGAGCAGTACAATGGCATCTCATGCTATGCAAGACAAGAAAAAGATCAGCTAGGGAGCTTCTGGAGAGCAGTCTGCTACGGTTCTGGAACTGAGATTTGTTGCAAACCCGGCCGAGGAACTGAGGGAATGAGATGCTAGTACCCAACATAAACCGCGGCATTCACTATATAACACTCATCCGTCTTGTCTCCCATTTCTTCCACTAATACACCACTTGAGCATATCAGTCCACCATCCACGACTTCAACATCGAGAATTTTTCCACTGCAATCAATCAGTATCGAAAATGACAGTCATGAACTATCCAGCACCGGATGAAATATGTTCAGATAGTTCTCATTCCAAATGCAGGCATGTGGAAAGCAAGAAAAACCCCATGCCATCACTTTCCTAATTCTATGTAGTAACCAGAAGATGATCTTTCAAGTAAAAAAACAGAACAATTTTCAAATACTCACTATGGAAAGACAGACTTGACTCTCTCGACGTCGAGAGATTGCTGAAGGGAACGAGGCACTCCAAGCTTGATCAGCAGCTTCATCTGCTCAAATGAGACTCCAGGTATTGACCCTGAAGAAACCTTATTTCATCAGAGACAAATGCACCGACACCGATATCGCTGGAACCGACACGACACTCCCCATCGCAGTTAACAGAACATGATCTTCCCCCTATGCCTATCGAATGCCACTCTTACATTCTCAGAACCTAACAAGTAACGGGTTTCCGCGATATCGAAATTCTCAATAAAATCTAAACCCTTTTCTCAATCACGAGCCAAATCGTGTTCCAAGGTGAATTGACATTACCTCTGCGGAAAGCGGGGATCGAATTCGACGATATAGCGTCCCGGCAAGCCCTCATCGCTGCCGCGGTAACATCTTGCCTGCTCGATCACACAAGCGTCAATCACCAGGCGGAAAGGAATTCGAAACTTTCGATGATGCAAACGGGTCAATCCACCGACGCAGAGACGAATTAGACCGACAAAAGTTGAAAGCACTGACCCGTGCTGATCGTAGCCGACACCCATCTCCACGAACAAGAGCCTCATGGTCGGGCCGGAGGAGCTGCCGGTGCTGGCGCCGTCGGCCATTAGCTCGGACCGCGCTGCCGGTACGGCTCTAACGGTCGGGCGATGAAACCGAGGACGCGCGAGAGAAGAAGAAGAAGAAGAAGGAGCAGGAGATTGAAGCGAGAAATGGGGAAGCGATGAGCGAGAGGAGAAGTGGGCGGTGTGGCGTCGGATGATGCGCGAGCGGGAGGGATTGAAGCCGAGACAGGGAAGCGAAGCGTGTAGAAGCGGAAGTGACATTTCGTCGAACGCTTGGGCGTGCGTCGCTCCGAACCCGCCCTGCTTCCGAGGCCTCCTTCCCTTTCCCTGTCGGAATCTCGTACTCCCGGGTCGGTTGTCCCGGGGGGGGAACGGGCGGGTCGGAGACGGTGCTCGGGTCGACCCGTCGGGCCGTGCGGGATAGGTGGGCGGGCCTGATCAGGGGCCGGATATCGGGCTTCAAATGAGACGGGTCTCACGTGAGGTTCGCCTGATCTAATAATGATTCAAGAAAGTTTGGTTCGGATTGAGGTGGGATCACCCGATCCGAAGCCCGCTAGTTCGCTATCCAAATCCTCGTACCATAATCCTTCATCCTTTTTGCACATTTTACAGGCCAGGATGGTAGATCGGACATTTCCGGTTCCTCAATCGACGACGGAAGTATTATGACGACACGAATTCGGGTTCGGAAGCCATTTCACGGGGTCCACAAATCTCGAAGCGGACGGCCTAAGCGAACTCGCAGAACAAGGCTTAGTATTTGTCTTGTGCCGGATTGCAGAAATCGCGAGTTAATCTCTCTCAGGTTATGCAGCGCGCGGTGAATACACAAATCTCATGGCAGACCGTGCAAAATGATAGCCGAGCTCTAAGGGGCCAACGGCGGCTTCCGCCGCCGGTATCAATTGACAACGTATTCCATTTTTACAACAGAACGAGAGAGACCGGAATTCGGCATTTCTGGAGCTGAGCTTGCTACAGATCTTAACAAGGAGTGGTGGTGGACTTGCACACGAGTTTCGGATGCTGGTTTTGGCATTGTACATGGCACGAGTTCGCCTTATCTCTCAACTCTTGAAACGCTTTCATGGTCTCGACGTCGAATCCTCCTGCAAACTGCCAAAACGCGCGCCGCGCACAAACAAACACAGACTCCATCGTCAGCCAGTTTCGTCGCAGAACGACCTCGAACCTACTCGAGATCTGGGCAAAGACGGAAGTGAGAAACTATAATTACCTGATGTACCCGGAATGCAAACCGAACGCCTTGGACTATAAGCTCTTCCTCTTCCGGGCCGCCACCAACAATCTCGAGTTCTGCAGACACTCTCTTCATGTACTTCATCGCCAGTTTCACCGAGGCGAGTTTAATCTGCAATTACGGGCAGACACACCGTAAATTTTCATCGATGATTTCGCCTTCTTGATGATTTTTCTAGCATGCCCACTTCTCGACTTCCTCCGAGCCAGCACGCGACATATTCGAGTAAGTCCCAATTGACAAATTCTAACTCTGATTGCTGTCTTTAACCAGCCCTAGCTAAAGGGTTCATACAGATTAATCAAATAATAAATCTATCAGGATTCCCAGAAGATCTGGACCTTTCCAAAGACCGCAGAATGCGGACAATCCCAACCTAAATTAATCGGGGTCAAATCCAGAATCTGCTCCTATGTTTTCTCCCATGGATTCCCCCAGGAGAAACCTAAAGGGAAGGTGACAAGAAGCTGCCATTTTCAAATCCGGGGTCTTTCTTCACAGGGGCAAACCTCACATGTGCCCCTGGCAGAGGCAGGCGCAGAGAAAACCAAGGCAAAAATCAAAACCTACGTTTGTCATCTTCCGAAAACACATAAAAAAACACTTAGCCACGGAAAACGAAAAAGAAGAAGAAAAATGGTTACGCTACTGCGATTGTAGATCAGAGACAAGGGGACCACCCGAAACTGTGCCTGCAGCTACAATAGTTTTGCTTACTTTGTACGATGCACACCACATTATTGTGCACGTCCGATAAGAAATGAGTGAACCAAGATCATCCTTTTGTCTTTGCAGTTTCAAATGCATACAACAAAGTGGAAAAGAAGCGGGACTATCGACCCAGGGTTTCGGTTTTAACTAAGTTGACTTCAATTTTCACAAGGAACAAGAAAGTAATCTGTAAGAAAACTCTTTGATTACCTGGCTTACAATTCCGTTTTCCAGCATCCAGTCCATGGGAATCTGGAACCCTTTGTACCTCTTGCCTGCAGATTCTTTCATCCGAGAGAGATTGTAGACGCCATGCTCCAATCTGTCACAAGCAGAGACCACGATCGTGAGCGAAAAACAACGTAGACATTTCAGGTTAAATATTCGAACTTTCGAGGAGGGGCGAAGTCCCCAGTTCCGCCCGTACTTTTCCAGCAGCCCCTGCATTTTCTTGAGGGCCGGGCCGCAGCACGCCTGGCGGGGGTCGTCCCGGAACGACGAGGCCTCCGACTCGAGCTTCTTGAGGTCGCAGTACCCGAACGCGGCCTCGCGGAGCGCGTCGGCCTTCTGCTCCGGCCAATCGAAGTGCTTCAGCACCGCCCTCTCGTCCACCTAAGAATCAAGAACCAAGAACACGGGCCTCACTGGTCATTCGCCCGAAGCAGCAGCAGCAGCAGCAGCAAACAAAAAAAAAGAGAGCATTGCTTCCATCGTGCACGACAATGCCGAGTACCAGATAAGAGAGCTCGTCGTCGAGCCATTTGACGAAAGGCACGACGTCCTCGATGTCCGTGAACGCGGCTCCCTCGACCTCTTTGATCAAGGACCTGATGAACTCGCCCTGCGTCTCCACGTCCGTCTTTATCTGCAGGCAAAGTCGAAACGTCAGCAATGGCGGATGGAATCTCAAATGAAAATCGAAATTTGAAATCGACCCTCTAAATTTTCGCGAGCGAATTTCGCTTTTCTTGCTTTGCTTTTCCGTCGAATCTGATCCATGTCTCATCTTGCAAGCAAGACAGAGGAAGGGTCCAAAAGGAGACCAGTAAAGAGCAAAGGGGACCAGAATCGAACGTCACTGACAACTCTCAGTGGCAAAAAGCGTAATAATTCGAGCGAAGTTCGGCGGGCACCTACCGCGAGCAGGTGAGTCGACCGGTTCTCGATCTCGCCGATCATGTCCCGGGCGTTCGCCGTCACCGGCGGGGCGTCGGCGGCGGCGGCCCCGCCGCCGACGGAGTCCCTCCTCGAGTCCCTCCGCATCAGCGAGTGGTAGAACTCCACCACCTCCGGCACCCTCCTCACCTTCGCCGGCACCGGCCTCGCTCCCCTCGCGGGGGAGGCGGCGGAGGCGGAGCGGGAGCGGGAGCGGGAGCGGGAGAGGGAGCGCTCCTCGCCAGTGGAGGAGGAGGCGGCGGGGGCGGCGGCGCGGCCGGTGGAGCCTGGTCCGTAGGCGAGCCGTGCAGCGATGGCGGCAACGAGGCGGAGCGCTTCGGGGGCGGCTTCGGAACCCTGGGGGCGCGGGATCTGGCGGCGACGGAGGACAGAGCCGACTCGACGAGCTCCTCCGAGTTGCACCGCGAGTGCCTCGGCCGCTCCATCTCCGCCGCCGCCGCCGCCGCCGCTACTTCCTCTCTCTTCGAATCCGACCGTTCGAGCCGATGACTCTCTTGACTCGTCGCGACGTCGCTCGGCTTCGCCCCTTTCTTCAAAATCTTGGCCATGCTCGCGGGCCTCGACGTCGCCTCCGCCGCAACGACCGCCTGAAACCGCTGCGACGAACAGAACTCATCGCCAGCCATGCGATCCGACGAAGCCGAAGACGACGCCGGCGTCGCAACCGCCGCCGCTGTCGCCTTCTTTAACTCGGAAATCTCCGCCTCCACCGCCCTCGTTCTCTCTTCGCTCGCCCTCCTCTCTTCCTCGAACCTACCCCTGCACGCCTCAAGCTCGCGCCTCAGCCCCTCGTTCGCCGCCTCCAGCTCGTCGATCCTCCTCACCGACTTGGCAATCTCGGCGTTCTTGGAGCAGATCACCCCCTCCAGCACCGGCACGAGCGACGCCGTCTCCCGGACGAGCTTGTGCTCCAGGAGCTCGGTCTTGAGCCGCGACTCCCGCTCCCGGAGGTCCTCCACGAGCCGTAACAGCTCGGAGATGTCGGGCGGGCGGGGCTGGACCTGGGCGGAGGAGCGCGGGAAGTAGGCCCCGAAGGACCGCCCCAACGCCGCCGCCGCCTTCTGGGTGGTGGAGCTCTTGGCCGAGCTCGGCGACGGCGACGGCGGCTTCGTCGGCGGCGGAGGGGTCTCGGGCTTCGGCGACCTCTGGAGCCCCATCGCCATCTTCACCTTGCCGGCCACCATTGCTCACCGACCCAACTCCTCTCTCTACCTCCTCTCTCGCTCTAGTTCTTGAAGCGCTTCTTTCTCTCTCTATCTCTGGTTCTTGGTTCTTGTGCTTGGGAGTGTCTTCCTTTCTCTCTCTTGCAGCGAGCGTGTTACATGTTCATGGTGGAAAGGGTTACGAGGACGATGTCCTTCCTTGCTGTCTATGTGGCTTGTTGTTGCAGGAGAGAGAGAGAGAAAGAAGGGGAAGTGATGTGCACAGAAAACGAGGAACGGTCTTCTTTTTTTTTGCTTTTCTTGGAACCCAGATTTGAAATTGGGTACGGGATAGGAGATCGCTCGCCCTGTAAATCTATGAATTGCCCGGATTAGAAACCCTTGGGTACACAATGTCGTGCCATGGAAAAGGCAAAATGCAGAGTTTTATTTGGATCCTCTCATTGGGAAAGAACGTACCATGATATCTTTTCCTTTTTAGAATTCGAAATCTAATACGAGCCTTGCAATCTTATCTTCGTTACGCGATTCAAATTCCCGATAGATCCGATCAAATCTAATGAGATCTTGTTTACGAGAATGGTTGTGATTCGGATTTGGTCGACATGGGTTTTGATAAGCTTATGTTTAGGAAAGAATCGTTTTGTTTGAATTGTCTTGTATCCATCACCCATTCATCTTAAAAGCACATTATCCCCCCGGCAAGCTTACTAACAATGAAAAGGTTATGGGCCTGCGAATACATCGTTTGGTTGCCCAATAAATACTCTAAAGGCACTCGCCAATTAAATTAACAAATGATTGTTCGTGAAAAAGACACGTGTTATGTTGCGAGATATTTTACCATTTATAACTAGACCGTATGAATTAGGGGAATATTGTTACAAAGATTAGGTGTGTACATTTTAGATCCCACCCCTTGTTAAGCAAAGTGAGTTGCATCAACTTTTACATGAAACCTATTTTATATTCAACGGCTTGGATAGATCTAGTGTTTATGCTAGATTCACTTGATAATTTCGAAAATATGGCAGTTAATCTAAACACTCGCCATTGCTCCAATCGTCAATGCCCATTGTTAACTCTCAACCATCTAACAAACATTTGTGATAAAAAGTGAGACATAGTTCAATATCCTTTTTTTTTATCCGTTCTACTCTAATTCTCATTTATCTCTCTCTCGGCAGTTTTACTCTACCTCTTTGCAGATCGTGGAAATTGAACTCCGCACCTACAACTGAACATGTACATGCCAGATTCAACTAATAATTTCATAAATCCGACAATTAATTTGAACACTCGGTATTAGCGAACATTTGCGATGAAAGCGAGACAAAAAGTGCTGGTCAAGATCTTTCGCTTGCCTAAAAGTACCATAGAGATCTTAACAGGCTAATGGCTAAGTTTAGAAGTAGGGCTCTTCTTTGCTTGGAAGGAGCAAAGACACAAAGCAAATGTAGCCAGGAGCGCGTGGAGTTGCCCGCGCGTGGGCATTGTCAGAACGTTCGAGTTCCAGAGAGGCGCACGTGAGTGCCTCCAACGGTCGACTCGGTTCCGCACTTTTTGAACGGGTAGATTTCCCCTTGTCCTCATGATCATTCGACGGATGGTCAACAAAAAAAAAAAAAAAATCCGACAAAGACATCATTACTATAAAAAAAATTTCGGTTTATTCGGTTTATATAGTTAGTACGACGGGCCATGGTCAGAAGGAAAAAGTTAAGTACATCGATAATTCTTAACCGGTTAAGATAATATATATATGTCTGAAATAATGGTTACTTTATGAAGAAATTAATATATTTTAAAACTTTTTTTCAAGTCCCGCGATATGAATTTGGACTTTTCTTTTTAAGGATTAATATCACAAAAAATCTCGAACCTTCAACCCATTTTATGATAAATTTACTCCGTACTAATTTTTTGATCATCAAATACCATAAACTGGTACACTTTGTGACAAATTTACCCTCCGTTAATTTCCGTTAAATTTTACCATTAAATTGCTGAGTTAGATGACACGTGATAGTTGACAGGTGCACCAGTTCCAGATTTACCAAACAGGTACACCCGTGACAAATTTATCCTCTGTTAATTTTCGTTAATTGCTAAGGTGGATAACACGTGATAGTTAATGGATGCACTAGTTTCAGGTTTCACCCCTCCGTTTGTCATAGGTTTTTCAATTTGTGATTTTTCATGGTATTAAACCAATTTTACGAAGGGTAAATTTGTCACAAGTATATCATTTTGAATTTTTTAGTAATAAAAAAATTAGTTTAGGGTAAATTTGTCACAAGTGTATCGGTTTGGAGTTTTTTGTTGTTCAAAAATTAGTTCAAGATAAATATATTACAGATATATCGATTTTAGGTTTTGAGTTTTTTATAATATTAACCATTTTTAAAAAAAATGCTCCAGATCATCAAATTTTATTTATACTAACATGTAATTTCACAATAATTTTTTTAATAACCTCTGAAGTATAAATAATATTTTGAATTTTCATCATTTACTGTTGTCGTCGTTGAGTACAGATTTGGCGAATAAGTTAGTTTGTTCATGATTATTTGTAGACATCCGTTTATAAATGATAGAGGCTTTGTTTGGAATAACTTTTATTCTTTATTCTCATGTGCACTTTTTTTATATTAGAGTTACACGAACCTTTCCTAACATTCAAATGTTGATTTGTAAGTTCACGTCTTTTTTCGTAATTATTACTAAAACTTGGATAATGATTTTGCTTTTGATGGAAAAATAAAAGTGCGTCTTGCTTTTGTTTATCTGTGAAACTTTTTCGAGGGAAAAAGTGAGATTCTTATGGAAAACTGTAAAGTTTTTATCTTGCTGGGCAAAAAACAATTGATTGTATTATTTTACTTATATTTAAAATATCAATAAAAATAACTAAGAATAAATCGAGAGAGAAAAAAAAAATGGTAAAAGGGAAAAAAAAAACCTAAACTACCGTAATGATGATCAACGAAGGCAGCCGCTTGTCATGAGCGGGAAAAAATTTCAACATAAAGGGCGAAAGAGAGAAAGAATGGACCGATGTTCTAGCTTTCGTTCCTCTATTATAACAATGATCACTGAAATTTTGTGACTTTTGTGATCATATCACTCGATTTTGATCCCAATTATCCAATGCCCTAAACTTTCATTTTTGCTATTAATACATTGTGACCTCAATCTGAAGGCATTCGATAAAATTAGAAATGAGTTTGAGTGAAGCTCATTATATGATCCTAGAGATGATACATGTAAGTTGTTCGCGCTCTCTCTAGTGTTTTTGTTAACTATATCTTATGTTCTACATATTGATCATAAGTGTGACATGTATTGACTGATATGGGACTAAATGGCACCATGCGCAATACACATGAACAGAATATCCATGCATAGTGAAAGCAAAGTAGGCGGGCGAAAGTGCCGAAACATGGAATTCGCCTCTTGAACCTTGGGTATCAAGCAAAGTGCTACATGGTGAGACCATGGGAGCCACCTCTTGAACTCATGGTGCCATCTTTAGAATCTTACTCATGCAACCATATTTGCACATATGAGGTTATCTATATATATATGGTATTTATCATTTGATAGCATCTATGTCCATGTGCTATGTGTCTTAGCATCGAAGTGGCGAATTACTTGTTCAGTCAATAGTTTAATTAGTTGGCATTATGGCTAACTCAGCAACAAGATAATTGTCCAAAAGTCCTAAGCTTTTTGTACAATGGTCAATTCAATACAAAACCTTTCAATTGTGCAAACTTAGTTTCAAATCTTTTGATGATTTGTCAATTTTGATCGAAAAAATCCCTAGCGTGGATACCGGCCGACATACGTGACATGGCCGAAATGCTAACATGGATGATTTTTTTTTTTATAAAATTTTCAAATTATTCATTTTTTCCTTTTTTCCGAATTTTTTTCCTTTATTTTTCACATATGATTGGTGAAGGCTCGCTGAGTTTTTAGTGGGACTTAGTGGTCAAATTTACTGGTCACCTTGAAATTTATTTCCTATTATTTTTTGTACTGTAGCACAACTTTTCTCATGAATAAGTACAATTTCCAAAGCAAATATATCTAAACATAGAATTTGTCAATTTCTGAAATTATCTAAAGGTCCAAGCACATAGATAATGGTCTTTATATCATAGGTCTCATGTTATATTTATATCCCGGTCACCAATGTTTGTCCTGAGATTTTTCAGTACAGGGCTATGGGGGCAGGAACGATTTTTGTTGTAACGATTTTCTTCTTAATGCAAAGCGACAAAACACATGATAAATCACAAAAATACATTGCTACCCGAAAACATATTGCATTAAAGAAAAAGACTTGGGTGCATTCTCCAATCAAAGTCGTTGAACTTCAATTTCAATCATTTAATAGACTAAAAATTTTCATTTTTTGATGATTGATGCACTTTAATTTGAAATGGTTCACATTTGTGAGTGCTAATATGGCTGTTTCTAGTGTATATATGATGATAAAGTGGCGCAGTCAATATGATGACAGGGTCGCACAACCCTTTGCATTTTCTTTTTCATTTTGTAAATCTCTCGTTCGTTCATACATTATTAGCAGGGCAAACATGTACTATAGTGCCGTGTCATATTCGAGGAGACATTAGTTATAGGATAACGCATTAGTCACATTTGAGGAGACATTATTTCGCATACAATAAATCTTAGGATTGATGCCATGAAAAATCTTAAATTGATACACCTATAACAAAGGGTTAATATCACGAAAAATCTTAAACAGGTACATTTATGACAATTTTACCCCAAACTAATTTTTTAACTACCAAAAATCCCAAATCGGTACACCTATGATAAATTTATCCCAAACTATTTTTTTAATCACAAAAAACTCCACACTAGTACACTTTGTAATAATTTTAGCTCAAACTAATTTTTTGACCACCAAAAACTTTAAACTGGTACATATGTAATAATTTTATCACAAATTAATTTATTGACCACTAAAAATCACAAACTAGTACATTTGTAATAAATTTACCATCTGTTGTGTCCATTAAATTGGATTAATATCACGAAAAATCACAAATTAGTAAACTTGTGACAAATAGAGGGTTAAAACCTCAAACCGGTACATCCGTCAACTATTGTGTGTTATCAAATTTAGCAATTTGACAGAAAATTTAACGAAAATTAATGGGGGTAAAATTATCACAGATGTACCAGTTTCGGGTTTTTAGTGGTAAAAAAAATAGTTCGGGGTAAAATTATCATAGTTGTACCACTGTGGGGTTTTTGGTGATAAAAAAAATAGTTTGAGGTAAAATTGTCATAGGTATACTAGTTTGGGATTTTTTATTGTCAAAAAAATAGTTTTTGCTAAATTTGACATAGATGTACTAGTTTTGGGTTTTTCATGATATTAATCATATAACAAATTTACTCCAAACTAATTTTTTGACCATCTAAAATCCCAAACTGGTACACTTGTGATAAATTTACCTCGAACTAATTTTCTGAATACTAAAAGCTCCAAGTTCATACATTCGTGATAAATTTACCCTCCATTAAATTGAATTAATACAAAAAATATCATAAGACTAGTGTAGTACATCTGAAACAAACAGAGAGTAAAATCTTAAATTAGTACATTCGTCAACTACTATGTGTCATTTAACTAAGCAATTTGATAGTAAAATTTAACAAAAACTAATAGAGGGTAAATTTATCATAGGTGTACCAGTTTGGGATTTTTAGTGGTCGAAAAATTAATTTGGGGTAAATTTGTTATAAGTGTACTAATTTAAGGTTTTTCGTGGTAAGAACCCTAAATATTAACCTCAAGCAAATGCGCCCTATATTCAAACCATTCATGATTTGTAGGAACTCTAAGGCTCTGTCTATTTAGCGAAAAAGAATGATTTGGAAAATGTTTTCCTAAAAACGATTGTTGGTATTGCTTGAAATAATTAATCAATGAAAAATATTTTCATGATTAATTATGTTTACATATTTTTCATTTTGGTAAGCAATATAAGCATCCATCCAATTTGCGAAACAAACGAAACCTAAATGTGCGTCTATTTCATGAAAAACTGAATGATAAATGAAAATGATTTCTTGAAAAGTATTTTTCAAGAATACGATTAGTTTTTCTTTGTTAGGTAATACATGATCAAAATTGTTTTCTAATGTTTGGATTTCATTGGAAAATGATTTCAATCCCATGACTTTATTTTAGGCAAAAAAATTTTGATTTTTTAATAATTTTATTATTATTTTAAATATTCAAAATTTTAATTATTTTTCTTTTCTTTCATTTTCTTTTTCTTCCTACCTCCACCGCGATCAGCCAGCAATGGCTACAGGTCGACGAGATCGAGCTCGAGCTTGCTTGGATTGACTGAGTTCGGGCTAGTGAACTCTAGCTTGTCGACCTCAATGAAGCTCCGGCTTGCTTGGACCGACCGAGCCTCAAGCTCGCTAGACATGGCAACGTTGGGCCTCGCTCGAGGCCGATGAGCTCGCAACTTGCCAAATCCCAACGAGGCTCGAGCTCACCAGATTCATGTGAGACTCGAGCTCGCCTGCCTTGAGGGAGGCCCGATGTCGCTGCTGGCAGGCTAGTGAGGCTCTAGCTTGCAGGATTTGGTGAGCTTGGCCTTGCCTGAGGGCCGAGCCGTGCTTGTGGCCAATTGCCAGCAGTCGCAAAGGCCGATGGCTGGAGAAGGAAGGAAGAAGGAAAAATAAAAGGAAAGAAAAAAAAAAAAAAGAAAGAAAAAAAAGAAAATATAAAATATTAACAACTTCAAAATAAAGCAATTTTAAAAAGTGTTTCACCTTCTTAAATTTAAGAATTCATTTTTCTAATTTTATACATAGATATTTTTCTTGATCGGAAAGTATTTTCAATAAATTTATCATTTTTTGTAAATTAAATTAGTAAAAATTCAAAAAATGAATTTCCAAAAAATATTTTTCCACGAACAAACAAACTCTAAACAACGAGTCAACGTCACTCGCGGCCAGTGGGCGTCGCAAATTACCTTCTGGACGAGGCAATTGGCATTGCCTACTCATCCTCTCGACCGAAAACGGAAGGCTGAGGGAAGTCGGGATCTCTGGATCCACATGGGTACTGACAGTGACCGAATCGATGGCTACATCAACATGTTTGCATCGAAAGGAGCGCTTCTGGGCCGTCCTCCTTCCCATCATGCAGCTCGCTTGGGACTTTTCTGGTTTCCTGCTTGCTCTCTGTGCCAGCGACCCGTGACCAACCTCTTGTCCTCGAGTGCGCCTTCCATGGTCGGTCTCGGTCTCGGTCATTCGGTTCGTTCCCTTTCATTTTCTTCGTACGCCCACTTGCATGCTGTTTAAGTATCTTTCGTCATTGATTTACAAGATTCATATTTCCTTTGGATACATGCGGTTTCCCTTTCGATTATGTAATGCGCTAGGTTGTTGTTTCTCGACAATTCAATAACTTTGATCGAACGTAGACTTAGTTATTGGCTATTGTGTTCAAAAAACTCAACTTAACCCTAACTTTTTGCCAAATGTGGCAGAGGGTCGACATCGAGTCAGCGCAATATGACCATCGTGTCAAAGTTTTACTTATAAAGTATCTTGCGTCGCTTGTTTACATGATTCATGTTCCCTTTGGATACATGCGATCTCCTTTTTTATTATGTAATGCGCTAGATTGCTATTTTTTGACAGTTCAATAACTTTGATCAAACATGGACTTGGTTAATGGCTAGTGTGTTCAGAAAACTCAACGCAACCCTAACTTTTTGCCAAATGCGACAGAGGGTTGACGTCAAGTCAGCACAATATGACCATCTTGTCAAAGTTTTACTTGTAAATTTTATCGAGTTTTGGTCAAAGTGCATCGATCGCCAAGAACGGAAGTTCACTTCATTCACCGATCAAAAATGAAAGTTTGATGGACCACCTCTTGCAGATGAACAAAGGGGCATGTGCTTGGACTTTATTTCTCTTTGTGTAGGTTGTTTAGAAACTAGAAACGGGCATGCGCTTGGACTTCATTTCTCTTTGTGTAGGTTGTTTAGAAACTAACGAAAGTTTAACAGCTGCATTATTGCCAATTCAGTCCAAGTGAGAAGATATCGATGGGTTCCGTTGAGTGCGACTACTCCTGACATGACGGTCCAAGGCAACTTTCAACCTCATCTTGCCCTAATGAAATTCTGGGCACTCGTCTTTTTTTTTTGGTAAAGGTAAGTATATATATACTTGTCAAAACACCAAATACAAACTAGAGCCTAAACCAACACCTGACCCTATAAGGACAAATTGTCCACATAAGGTCAAGAAAGGTTCAAATAAAACTATACAAAAGGCAAAGGCCTAGCTAGAGCAAGAACAATTACAACCGAAATACAAGGAAAAGACCGATCCGGAGCATAGGTGGAAAGCCGAGACCTCCGGGAGCAGCAGCAAGGCAGCAAAACCAAAGCCGAAGACACCAATCAGCCAGCATTAGCACCAAAACGGAAACAGCAGCACTCGTCTTTTGGCTTGCCTAATATCAAACATAGGTATCACCTCATCCTTTGTCCCAGCTCAATCCAGATAAGGAAGGGACAACGAAGGACGAAACTTCCATTTCGAACATCTTCACGAGGAAAACGTAACTTCTAGAGGTCGTGTGAGGATCTGGACTTGCGTGTAAGTAGGAGTTATAGAAGACACCGACGGTAGAACATGAAACACTAATGCGAAAACTAGCGAGCATATGCGAAGCGGTACTCCTTTCCAAAAGAGCCCCATTGCCATTTTCGTCAAATGCACACCTTCTACCATGTGAAACGCCATTAACTCATCGGCAAGGGAGAGACTAGAGAGAGAGAGAGAGAGACAGACAGACAGAGATAAAGAGAGAGGTGATAGAGGATGATGATTGCAATCAATGTGAGGAGTTGATGTGTGGGAGAGCATGAAAGGAATGTAACGTGGAGGTGGGAATATGTGATGAGATTGAGTGAAGTCGATGTGGTCCTCCTGGGAAGTATGTTAACCGCTGTTTTTCCCCCTATATGCATCGGTTGGTTGGTTTCATGCAGAGAGAAAGAGAGAGAGAGGTCATGCAGAGCCAACGAAGCATGAGCTAACAGAGTAAGTGACTAAATGGGGCACCACACCCTCTATCAGTTCATTGTGGATTAAGGGTGAGGTTGCTTTTGTTGTGAGCTTTTGTTTCGTTCGACGTTGGGGTGCGATATTATTTTCACGTGCTGTGTTAGGATGTTAACATACGTACAGCTCAAATTCGAGAACTCCACGCATAATAAATGACTTTCTTTTATTGTACCATATATCTTAGCAGGGAAAAGTGCTAAATAAGTCCCAAACCTTTTGAGAAAGTGTAAATTTAGTCCTAAACCTATTTTTGATATCAAGAATTTTTTCTTTTTTGGTTTGTTTTTAATAATAGAGGGGCATGAATGTAGAAACCCGGCTATCTGAAGACTCATGAAGCACTTTGCAAACTCTACAAACCAAGTGAATTACAAGCTCTTGGCCTATACAGGTAGCTGTAATTCAAAGTAGCTCGCAGACCGTTGATGGATGTTAAATAGGGGCGACCTCTAGTTCCTCCGTTGGGAACCTACTGATGCTTCGATTTATCATGTCAAACCCGCCTTTCTTTTTGGGGGTTTTGGAAATGTAATAGATATTTGGGAGGGAAAGTTGATGGGGGGACCAAGCCAGTCCATCACGTGAGGTGGGCGACACTTGGATTTATTGTGTAAGGATTGATGTAGCTACAATTACATGAAAAGCTATTAATGTCTCCATAGAGTTTCATGCACAATCAGCTACACTGAAAGCAGTCAAGTGTAACCTTCTCAGCAGAGGCCTTAGGTCCACGCCTGGATCCCATTGCTTTGGATGGTGTCTTTCTGATTAGGCGATGCCCTTGCAAAGTCATTGAGCTAGGGCATTTATGCAGAGGAAGTCCCTTTGTCTGTGTCCCGGGAAGCAAAGAGGGCTGTATCGAAAGACATTCTCAAGAAACATCCTCTTTGATCTGAGGGCTACTAGGTCTCGAGAAATGGCAACATGGCTGGCGCGTCGATTTTGCAAGAGCGGGCTTTGGCGACGCAACATGGTGGACTCGCCTTGTTTTATCAGTGGATTGTTTGATGTTTTGTGCATCTGAGTCCGACATTTGACTATGTTTTTGTGCTGAAAATCTTATTAAACATGCCGTAAGAGGCCAGTCCAAGCTTCTTTGCTGTGGATGTGGATTTTCATGACTGGTACCACTCTCAATTAAGCATAATAAATGCTACGGTACTCTTGTCCCGACCTTTATTTCCTGGTGTGCACGAGAAAGATAGTGTGAGTCCTGTGTCGCTCACACGTATCTCTTGAATCAACTAAATGAAGCATCGAACCATTAATTTATAGAATCTCGAAAATCATTCTCAACTTTGACATCCATATTATACATTGTCACGAGTTTTCCAGTTTGCATCTCAAAAAGCCCTAGTTAAAAAGACCAAACTACCCCTCCACCTCATCTAAACTCTAATCACATCCCCAATCGATGTCACCGCTCTCCTGATCGAAGATGCGGCCGATGCATTCCGTATCAATCTCAAGTGTCTCTATCTTGCCCTCAGCCTTGTTTCTCTATCTACCCTGCAGGTCAACTATTGGCCATGCCTTCGAGGTCTAGTCAGCATCAAGCTCGACCATATTTGGAGTCGACCTTGATGCCATGGTAAAGCTTGACCAGATTTTATAACTAACAATTTTCGATGATCTAAGATCCCTAATTCAATTTTGATTTGTAAACATAAAAGAATCGCCTCAATGTATCGTGCTATGTATGACACCGCCTATGATTTCATACAAAGATTCCGATTCGAAATTCAACATCGGCCAATTTTATAGGAACGAGTACATTTATTTTGAATTGTTTCAAAAATGAAATTTAATTTATTCTAGTACGTGATTTGTTTTTTTTTTTCTTTGGCCTTTCAAGTACACCCATCTCAATGGGAGTAATTTTCATCAAGTGTGGTCCAAAGACGGGCAGACCCACGCACCTGAAGAACCAGCACACGACAAGACAAGACAAGACAACTCGAGAAAGGCTCCATCGCATTTGTCTGCGACCCCCACCCTTGATTTGATTCGATGCGATTTTGCGTTTCTGTTCTCTCACAGTCATTAGCCAATGATATGATTTGATAGATGTCGGGAAGGCACACAGCTCCGGGCGTTGAGTCGAGCAGGTATATATTTATCATAATTTATTTCTTATTTCATAAAAAAAATGCAAAATTAGTTGCTCACGATATATCTAATCAAAATTAATTTTCATTTCAGAGAAACTTCCAAACCGGCTCCTTTACCCTTCCTTAAAATGCAGAAGTATCGCGTTTGCAGCAAGGATCTGACGTGAAAAATCTGCTTGTGTTGACTCGTATTCATTTTAACGGAAGTAGATTTAGGTTAGAAGTGCCGGTTTTGAGATTTTTTACAAGGTGAAAATTTGTTTAGAATAAATGAGTGATGGAGGTAATTTTTAAAGATTTTTTGTGACACGAAAATTAATTTGACATAGATATGTCACATTGTACAAATTTGGAGTTCTTAATGGTATTAATTTACTTTTTACTTTGTGTCATTCTTGTATTTGATTACAACAAGAAGAAAAAAAAATGATATCATCATTTTATCACTATTTGTAATTTTATCACGAATGACTACAAGTCTTAACATCATACAATCCAACTATTGTACCACAGTGATGCTCAATGCACCAGAGGTGTCTAGAGAATGACATGGATTTTAATATTGGCCTACAGAATGAGTACGTTAAATGATACCTTAAATTGCAACAAGATAGGCAAATAAGTAAATCGTACTGAAAAGCGACAACAAATTTATCACATTATTTAGTGTATTGATCCTGTAAATTAATCTCAAGATCTCTAGCATTATTTCGTGATTTTCCTGCCCCCATCAAATTAACCTCGACCAGTTGAAGAATGTATGTATGTAGATCCTCAATCCATAAGGAGTTTTTGGTACTGCATTGCGTGCATATTTAGTGGACTTTTTTCGACGTGCTAATTTTATCTTGCATTTTTCATAATTTTTTCTTCATTTACTCGTCTAAGTTAGACTAGTTGAACCCTGTGCAACGTATAAATTTAGGAAAAATTTTCCAATCAATTTTCTAAATCTATTGCATGATTGATCGGAAGGACCACATTGAAATTTCCTACAAATGTTTACGACCAAATTTGGCAAAATCGAAAGTTTAGAACTTGATTAACATCCATATAATAATGTTAAGACTGATTGGACAATTTCTTCTATAAGGAATTGATAATTTGAAATTTTCTTTTGAGTACATGACGCAGCAGCTCGTGAGCTCTACTTATGGCCATGTACCGGAATATTAGCCGATGGACTTAATCGGAGAAGAACATCAGCTCAAAGGACAACCACTCACCTCAGAAAGCAATGAATTCAAACAATAAAGATCTCACTCAATTTGAGAGGTGCTCACCAGATTTGTGACAACCGCTGGAGAAGGGGACTTTGAAGTGTAACATCGACAGCTCCTACACCAAAAGTTTGATGGAAGGCTCCATCGCCGATGTTTTTGCCACGACTTCTTGGGCATAATCATAGATGAGTTTGCTAGACTGGTGAGGGCAAGTTCAACTGTGAATGTTGAAACCCTTGCTTATCTTGAACCTTTGAAGCTACTTTATGCTCAAAGGGAAGAAGACATAACTGAAGTACTTGCCGGAATCTGAAAACTTGAACTTTTTTTTTTTTTTCACTCCTCTCTTCTACGTACATATATGTGCGGTGCTCACAGAAATTGAATCCCGAACCTAGTACTCTCCGGCCTAATCTTCTAATTCCTTTATTAGTAGAGCCACATGTATCTTGGCGACAATTTGAACTTGATTAATTGTCTTTTAGGCTCAGATATTTCTCCCTAGGAATGCACCCTCCTGCGGCCCATTTACCTAATGTTATTTTGGCCCATTGTAATAAGGAAGTAAATCAGGTGGTAGACTAGATAGTTAAGGTTAAAGGTGCAAATCTTTACCTTACAATTGGGTCATTAATCCCCCTGAAACCCTTTGCAATCTTGTGTGTGTCAAAGCCCCTTTTGGCAGTCATTGGCCTCGTCCTTGATGAAATGAAATGGTTTACTTTCGATTAAAAAAAAAAGTTTATAGAACATTAACTCGCCCTCAAGCGGATAAAGATAAAAACCAATCCGTTGCAAATTCAACAGCTGACGCCTCAATCAACCAATAAATAATTTGATAGATGTCAGAAAGGTGCACAGCTCCGGGCGCTGAGTCGAGCTAGCATTGTCAGTGCAACGTAATTAAAAACCTTAAATTAATAGATTAATATCATGACAAACGTCAAATTAATATATTTATCATAAATTTTCTTAAAATTAATTTTTTGATCATAAAAATCTCAAACTGGTACACTTATTATAATGTTACCCTTCTTTAATTTTCATTAAATTTTATCGTTAGATTTCTGAATTGGATGACACATGGTGATTAACGAATGTACCGGTTTGGGGTTTTACCCTCACGTCCGTTACAAGTATATCATTTTGTAATTTTTCGTGATATCAACTCAATTTAACAGAGGGTAAATTTGTCACAAATATACCAATTTAGAATTTATGGTGGTCAAAAAATTAGTTTAGAGTAAATCTGCCACAAGTATATTAGTTTAGGATTTTTTTGTGGTAAAAAAAGTAGTTTGGGGTAAATTTGTCATATGTAGACCAGTTTTGAATTTTTCGTGGTACTAACCCTAAATTAATATTTGAAGATATATAAAAAAGTTTTAATTGTATGAAAAAAAATGTAAATTTGGTAGCTCGTGATACATTTACTCAAAATTAATTTCATTTCATAAAAAAATCCAAAGAGGTACCTTTATCCATTGCTAACATTCCATCTAATATCTCCGTAAAATGTATAAGTATCAACATATGGGGTAGACAACTACAAGATGGATCTACCCTAGAAAATTCACATGCATTTACATGTATGCATTATTAACAGAGGTTAGATTTAGATCATCGATACCAGTTTTAGGATTTTTACATGAGAGGAAAATTATTTTAGGGTAAAAGTGTGGTGGAGATACTAGTTAAAGGTGGCAAATGGGTGGGTTGGGTTGGGTTTTGGTGGCTTATAAATGGGTTTATTCCAAATTCACCCATTTAATTCATACTGACTAATTTATTTTCTAAACAATTTAGATAGCCCATAACTAACCCAAGCCCACCCAAATGACTCACATTTTTTTTATCAATACCAATTAAGTATTTAACAAATTAGATATAATAAAAATTAATTAAAAAAGGATGCAATAGGAATGAGAGTTGCCTCCGTTTCTTCCTCGGCTGGCGGCACCACCCTGAGCCACCGCAGCACCTGGCCACCACCCTCTTCATTTATAGGCAAGAGGAAGCGTCCCTCCCATTTAAGCCCCACTTCTCGAATCCATGAACAAAGTACAGTGATTTGATCCGTCAGTAGAAATAAATTCATAGGCCAAAAATCGTGATTACTACTGAAAATTAGCCACAATTTTCCACAAGCCAAATTAGTCAAGGAATGAGACGACGAAGATGATTAGCTTCGCAAAAATGCAAGACGACTCAAACCGCAAACCTCAATCACGATGATCCTCTTAGGTCATACCAAGCAAAGAAGCAATCCAACTCGACAATTTGATTCGAGGTCAAGCTAGGAAATTACCGAGAGGGAAAGGTTCAATTTTGAGGCCAGCACGGAGGTCGAGGACGATGACACCCATGTCAGTGCCTTCGTAGCGACGTCTCGATCTCTGCAACGTTGATCGGGGTCAAATTGGTTCTTCTATTGACGGGAGGAAAGCGAAATTGAGAGGTGTGCTCGAGTTGAGCGAATTGAAGGAATGTGTGAGGTTGGTTGAATTTATGGCGATCAGGCATCTCTCCTAACCACCACCTTGGCTTTCTATCCGATCCAATCTGGTGAATCCGGCTGATGTTTCTAAGCTAGGTTGGAGGAAGAGAAGGTGGCGAGCCAAGAGAGAACAAAGAGGCAGAGAGATGGGTAGTCTAAGCCCGAACCCATTTCCAACCCATTTATTTTATGCTTTTCATTTTAGAATCCATTTAAACCCATTTATCAACTTTAAGGTGACCCATTTAAACAATTTTAAGTTAATAAATGGGTTTAAAACCTATTTTGACCGGTCTAATATTAGTTTAGGATTTTTGGTAATCACGAAAATTAGTTTGAGATAAATATGTGATGGAATATAAATTTGAGGTTTTTAATGTTATTAACATATTTTTTACCGTACGTATTTGATTACTTGATTATGATGACAAGTTAATATTACCATTTCATTAGGTTTTGTACCTATATCATGACTATAAGTCTTAACATTATATAGTCCAACAATTGTTTAGGAGCGTTGCTCAATGCACCATCCATGTCTATAGAATGACATGGATCTTGATATTGGCCAACGAAACAAGTATGTTAAATGACACATTAATTTGTAACAAGATATGTAAATAATTGAGTCGTACTCAAATGCGAACAATAGTTTGTCACATTATTTCTCGTATAATTATTCTTGTAAATTAATCCCCATATCTCTAGCATTAAATGTTCCACATATGCACGAGGCATGTGCCCCATCGAGTGCATATTTATTGGACTTTTGTCGATGTACAAGGTCAATATTGCGTTTTTCATAATTTTTCTTCATTTATTTGTCTAAATTAGACTAATTGAACCATGTGCAACATATAAATTTAGGGAAAATTATCTAATCAGTCATCTAAGCCTACTATAAGGATGTCAATTTAATCATAAACTTTCAATTTTGCCAATTTAGTCTTAAACAGGGAAAAGTTCCAAAAAAAAGTGCTAAATCTATTGCGTTGATACAAATTTAGTCATAAACCTCTCAATTAAATCAATATAATTCTAAATATTTTCACGTTTTGCCAATTGAGTTCATGTGGCTAATTTAGACAGGAAATTGCTAACGTGGGCATCGGTAGTCAGATGCAGCATAGCTAGCGCTGACGTATACCTTTTTTTTTTAAAATATTTTTCAAATTTTCAATTTTTTTATTCTCTTTTCCTTTTTTTTTTTTCTATTATGGCTGGCAAGGGTTGTCAGAGCTCGCCGTTTGCCAGCGCCACCCTAGTGGTCTGGGTGAGGCTAGGCAAGGGCTTTGTGGCCTCGCCTAGTGGTCAATGATCTCCGACAACCCTTGCCGGCCACAGTGGAAAAAAAGAAAAAGAGAAGAAAAGAAAAGAAAAAACAAATGAAAAAGACCATAAAAAATAAATTAAAAATTGACAATTTAGGAAAAAATTAAAAATTATAAAAAAAGTCAACGTTAGCGTTAGTTGTGCCAAGTGGGATGGTCGGCGTCCACGTCAGTAATTTCCAGATTAAATTGGTCGAATGAACTCAATTGGCAAAACTTGAAAAGGTTTTGATTAAATTGGTCCAATTGAAAGGTTTAGAACTGAATTAGTGTCAATGCAATAAATTTAGAGCTTTTTGGGTATTTTTCCCGTCCTAAACCTTTGCGCAAAATTCTAATACAGCTATTTCGGATAATTTTTTGCTTGAAATCACTGATGTGACGATGTGCTACGTGGAAGGATCAGCAACGATAGAATTGCCATGTCAGTAATTTCTAGTAAAAATTGGCCGGAATTATTACATTGGAATTTTGCACAAAAGTTTAAGACTAAACTAAAGAAATTGAAAAGTTTGGAACTAAATTGACATCCGTGCAATAGGTTTAAAAAGACTGATTGGATAATTCCTCAATAAATTTGAGAATTGGTAATTTTAAATTTCAAACGGATAGCAAAATTGTATCCAGTCAAGGTTATAAGATTTGTACTTGGATAACATTAACTCGCACTCAAGCGAATAGAGAAAAACAAAAACCAATCCATTGCAATTTCGACACCATTATAAACGGAAAAAAAAAGATAATAATTCAAGATTAAATTCCCCAAAATAGGAAAATAATCCTTAACATTTCGAGTCCCAATTTGACAATTCAAGCTATTCCATCATTTTTTCTAGAAATGTTCTTGACGTGAAGGACGTCGGAAGCCGGAGTTGCCTCTTGGGCATGACTTGAAAGCAAAGGCTCTTCTATCTTGAGGAAGTTGTTTTGATATTTCTTCAAGTCACAAAGATAGAAGAGCCAATGTCTTTTCCAATTTTGATAGCGATGCATTGCCCACGTCAAAGAGTAGTTTAGAAGTGCGGAAAAACAGCTCTTTTGCTCGCTTTGTATTGCAATTATTTTCCAGAAATTGCACGTATTTAGTGGGCCAAATTGAAAACTATATCCTTTCTTTATAATAGTTGTCGGCTCCGCTTATCCGCAGTTAATTTTTCAATTTCGCCCCCGAATCGTATAGGATCAGTGCAATTTAATCCATGCTAATCAATATTCCGTCGCCGAAGTTGTAACCATGTCATGAGCGCATTTTCACCGAAAGCGAGTTTGGCAACCCATTTCTCCGTTACTGCTTTATTCTTGCTTTTCTCTTTTTTCTTCTTTTGGTTCGACAAAACATAATCTAACATGACTTCATTCAATAACAAACGGATACGGTGACCATCAAAGTTGTTGGCCTAGTGACATGGGGTGCATCCATCTTTCACGAGATCGCGAGCTCGATTCACGCCATCAGTGAAACTCCGAATGGTTCGTGCCGCGTTGCTTAGCTGTGGGATATGTCTCATGTAGAGATATTTTCTGGGACTGTGATGACGAGCTCGCCAACTTCAAACATTTGGATTGCGGGTTGTGTAGGGTAATTATGGCTTATATCGAACATTTTGTAACGGGTGCGGGATCCTAATAGTAATGCTAAAAGACTTTTAAATAAAAATATAGTTCCATGAATGCGCTGTCATATTTATTGATTTTGCCCATGTCACTTCAACAATGCAAGAAGCATGAAATGGGTCATTCAATATCTAGAAGTAAAACAGTGTTCAAGCGCTTACGAACTCAGAAGGCATATGTAGATGTTGCTTGCAGAACCTAATTATTATTATTATTACAGATAAGAACAAAGGAAATGAGCCGTATAAGAATTCAAACAAGTTCATTATCTGCTTTAAGCTTTGTGCACATGATGACAAGCATGGTGTATAGTGATGAACTATTTCCTTTCTGTGACGAAGCAATATCAGATTTAGGAAGCAAGGTGTTTTGGCATCATTCGATCCATATGTGCAAGCAAGGAATTAATAAAAATAAACAAAACATAGAGTAACGATTCATCCAAGTATTGGTTCAATTAATGGACTATGAGATGCATTTGACCTCATATTCTTCAAAGTATTTAAGATTAGCCGTGAGACCGAAGAGAATACTATATAGGGATGGCATGAGATCCATGGACAAATCACGAACGAACTTTAGTTAACCGTTCTCTTCGAGCAACATCAATATTCTCTTGGGTGCGATTAAAGTAGCCGAGCACTTGGATTGAGATCACACAAACAGAAACCCGCATTGATCGAAGGATCATGATGAAGAAAATCACGAATGCCGTGGCGAGGAAGTTCGCAGGGAAGAAAACGGTGGATAACATAGCCAAGAAGTGGAAGATCCTAAGCGGCGAGGATGGTTGGGAGCATCTGTTGGACCCTCTCGACATCGATCTCCGTCGGTGCATCGTACACTATGGAGAAATGGCACAGGCTGCTTACGATGCCTTCAACGCGGAGAAGGTGTCGAAGTTTGCCGGGAGCTGCCGTTATGCGAGGCGAGACTTCTTCTCCAAGGTGGGCCTAGAATTGGGGAATCCATTCAAGTACAGTGTGACAACGTTCTTGTACGCGACGTCGCAAATCCAAGTCCCGGATGCGTTCATAGTGAGATCGCTGTCGAGGGAGGCATGGAGCAAGGAATCGAACTGGATCGGGTACGTGGCGGTGGTGACAGATGAGGGGAAGGCTATTCTAGGGAGGAGGGACATTGTGATCGCCTGGCGAGGGACGGTCCAGACGTTGGAGTGGGTGAACGATTTCAAGTTTGATTTGGTCTCGGCCTCGAAAATCCTGGGGGAGGCGGGCGATCCTGGGGTGCATCAGGGTTGGTAT
Organism: Syzygium grande; assembly: GCA_024733475.1. Lineage (NCBI taxonomy): Eukaryota > Viridiplantae > Streptophyta > Magnoliopsida > Myrtales > Myrtaceae > Syzygium > Syzygium grande. The sequence goes on along the minus strand of JAMXDD010000001.1, from coordinate 13,168,674 downwards.
TCGATATACACGTCCGATGACTCGCGCTCGCCCTTCAATAGGACCAGCGCCAGAGATCAGGTGGGTTTCGAATTACAATGGCTAGCTAGTCAAATCGATTCGAACAAGTACATGATAGAGCAGAGTCCTTAGAAACCTGAAATTGAAACTAGTGTATGGCTTAATCTTTAGCGTGATGAGGAAAGATTGTGATTTCATCTTTCATTTGGGTTTCTTGTCTGATTTGATGACGTTCAATTGTGCAAATTCTCTGCCTGTTCCATGACAGGTTCTGCAAGAAGTGAAAAGACTAGTGGAATTGTACAAGAATGAGGAGATCAGCATCACTGTGACCGGCCACAGCTTGGGCGCGGCTATGGCGACACTGAACGCGATTGACATCGTTGCCAATGGACTGAACCGGCCTAAAGATCAGAGAGGCAAGCCTTGTCCTGTCACGGCTATAGTCTTTGCCAGCCCCAAAGTCGGCGACTCCAACTTCCAAAAGGTGTTCTCTGAGTACCGAGACCTCCGAGCCTTACGCGTCCGTAATGCCTTTGACATTGTCCCGAGCTATCCAATCCTGGGTTATTCGGAAGTCGGGGTAGAGTTGGGCATCGACACTCGAAAATCTCAGTACTTGAAGAGCCCTGGAAGCACATCGAGTTGGCACAACTTGGAGTGCTACTTGCATGGAGTCGCGGGGACACAGGGGTCTAAAGGAGGGTTCAAGCTAGAAATTCACCGCGACATCTCACTCGTGAACAAGAGACTTGATGCTTTGAAGGACGAGTATCTCGTGCCGGTGTCTTGGCATTGCGAGAAGAACAAGGGCATGGTTCAGCAGGAAGACGGGTCCTGGAAGTTGATGGACCATGAAGAGGATGACGATATTACTTCAATGTATCAAAGGTAAACGAAGGCAGTACACACAGTTGTGCTCCTAATCTTTTCCATAAAAAGAAAAAAATAAGCAGGAAAAAGGGGATTACGTGCAAGCGTTTTAAAGGTCGTCGTCATCGTTAAGAAAGTTCCAACGATTGTTGAGCCGCCTGTGCCTTTTTGCATAATATGCATTTACGAATTACATTCGAGCTGATGCTTAATCACTTCAGCTGGTACCTCTTTCCAATCACATTTTCTTGTAGAAGGATGATGCCATCCATATCTTTTGACGTTGTGATGTACACCAGAAAAAGAGAATCAGTTTTTACTTGTGCGCAGTGATAATGCTTGAAGCTTACGGGTCATCAGTGATGGGTGTTAACCTTGGTGAGCAGGAACCTCGAGGGACACCTTGAATATCTCGGTCATTTAGCCAGTCAGATGCGATGGTTTCTATTATGGGTTAGAGCTTTCTTTTGCTTTCGTGGATGGCATGTCTTGGTTTCGAGGCTACGTGAGATACCTCGCTAATCTTACGAATCTGCGGGTGAGCAGAACAGCATAAATTTCGCAGAATCAATTTATCATTAATGTGGTATAACTGCAGGAGAAAAGGACGTCATCAAACTAATCAACAAGGAAATCAGATTTTTCTTGCCCCTTAAACTGTTGCGCTCGCTCGGTTGATCACGTGCTTCTATAGAAGGGGAGAAAATACATATCATTTAGTAAAACCATTTAGTTTATAAGTCTTAACATCTCTAGCACTGTTCAAATCACTATTTCAAGATCCATTTTAAGATTCACTCACAGCATTCTCCGTGTGCCTAGTATTTTTCATATTTGGAAAAAAAACATATGTTGTTCGGTATCTTTCTACTAGCACAGGAAATCTAATTGTAAATACTTCCAAATTATTAGTGCATCTTCCTTTCGCTGAAGGATTTGATTGATGATTATTCCTTAAATAAGACAAAATGTTGCAGAGCTAATGTCATACCAAGGCAAGCGACCAAGATTAGTACCAAGGAAAAGGGATACCAAGGCCAGCAGCCTGCCTTAAGCCATGGGCAAACTTAGATGGAGGTTGCTCATGGTGGCCACGACCTCGCATGGTCGGCCTCAGATCGAGGCTGCGAGATCTTGCTGCGACAATGGGCGAGATAGTCCTTAGAGGCCTTGTGAGTGAGGTTGGGTTGCGCAGGGGAGAGATATTGCAGAGGAGATCCTTGGTGCATAAAATCAAGTTCAATAGACTTGCCATCAATCATTTTTAATAAAATTAGGATGACTGGAAAACCATAAAAGCGATTCCAAGGTTCACTACGTGTGGGGAAGGGTTATTGTCCCATAATACCCATTCTGCACCATTTTACTCAATTGAATCCTTGAATGCAATTATCAAAATAGTTTCCTAACATTGTGAATTTAATTTTGTTTTCTTCAAGGACGTAATCCGGTGAAATTATTCGCGATCCTTTATGCCCCAAAATGACTTTGTTGTTGGGCTATGTTCATTTCCATGTGGAGGAAGCCCAATGAGATAAGTGCTCTAAATGCTTGAACCCATAAGATAATTCATATGGAGAAATTAATACAGGCTATGTTTGACCCAAATAGACAGGGCTTCTCTCTATATATGTTGTAGTAGCAAAGAATGATCAACCGTGAGGCAATAGCAACAGAGAAAGAGAGAGTAAAAAATATGGGAAAGAGGGTGTTGTGGACACATTGTTTTCAAATATGATCGGTTTGATTTTCATTAGATCTCCCTTGATTAGGTTTTTCGTGGGTAAACTGAACTTGTGTTTAAGTGAGATTTATCCTTGACGTCTTATGAAATTCATGTGTATTGTCAAGAATGGTGTTCTTGATATTGTTACTACTATGTACCTCCATTATTAACTAGAGAAGAACTTTGTTCACTCAATTTTGTTGATGGTGAAGATTTTCGGTGGGCTTCGGTCCTGTGGTTTTTGATCTCCTCACACCGGGGAGATAATCCACTTAAAATTTGCCTTGCGTTTGTGGGTGCTTGGTATTTATATTTTGACAGATGTATTAGTCTATCGCATTATTTCCTATTAGGTTTGTATAAGAGGGGAGATTTTTTTGTGCAATTGCACTAATTCGATATTTTTCGGGTTGTTATTGATGTCCTATCATATGTGTCCCTTGTCTAATTTGTGTTTCAAAAGTATGTATAACAATGAGGCAAATATGCATGGGTCCTAATTTTGAGTGTAAGCTTGTGCAATTGACTAAATGACGTTTATCTAATGGTGTAGGAATGATTTTGAAAAAGGGTTAATATCACGAAAAATTCTAACCTAATAGACCCGTTCGTTAGTTTCGTTAAATTTTACTGTCAAATTACTGAATTAAATAACACGTGGTAGTTGATGGATGTACCAGTTTGATGTTTTTCCTTCCTTTTAGTCACATGTGTACGAGTTTATGATTTTTTTTTGTCTTAATCCAATTTAACATAGGGTAAATTTAAATTTATCATAAATTTACCAGTTTAGAGTTTTTGTGGTAAAAAAAATTAGTTTGGGGTAAATTTATCATATGTGTACAAATTTAGAGTTTTTGGTGATCAAAAAATTAATTTGGATTAAATTTATTATAAGTGTACCAGTTTGGGGTTTTAATATGGTATTAACCCTTTTGAAATCGAAGGAGTCCTGTTGTTTTGTCTTCCTTGATAGGGGTACTTCTGTCCTCTCGCTCATATAAAACATTGGGTATTGAAAGCTCAAAAATAGTTTTAAAGAAATTCGGGAAAAATCATGATATGCGCGGAGCCTCAATTTACAATCGGACAGTTACATTGTCCTTTGGCGAGAGGTTCATTTGGATCGATTTCCTCGATATTTCAACTTATGAGTTTATATAAAATTGTTTTTCTAATGCAAGTTGACATATTAACGACTAGAGAAAATATAAAAAATTTGTAGATTTTATTTCAGCAGAGTAACAATTGTAAAAGCTTATTTTTGTAACTTGCGACGATTCGTTTTAATATTACAACAACCCGCTTTATTCTAACAAAAGCTTTTTTTTTTTTATCCAAGACATTTGATTTTCCCTTCGATATAAGATGAAGATGCTATTGACAATTCTAGAGAGAAACAACACTTAGAAAGAGAGATGGAGTGATTTACCTTCATTGAGAAAAAACGATCGCTATTTATTGGAGAATTTTTAGGAAAAGAGAAACCTCGTGCGAGATTGGACTAGCTTTGCATGAAAGCTACAAACGGATGAATTAGGTCGGATTTGAGTGGGTGGCCCGTATTGACTCATTCGACCCATATACACCAATTTTCATACCATGCAATTTATCGGATCCAAACAAAATCCAACCGAATAACTCGAGTTTTAAGCATAACCATTAGATCAGCAGATTACTAGTTCCGTGGCAACATACCAGAAAATAAAAAATGAAAATGAAAATCAACGACTTACTAAGATGATGGCAAAAAATACTTGAAAAAGGTAAATCTGAATTTACATAAAAAGCTAAAATTACAAAAGAGTAGCACGTCCCACCCTCTGTGTGCAAAGAACATATAATGATTTCGAACAAGCGATCACCAAGTATTTTAGAGTACTAAAATTGCAGACATCACTAGTTTTTACGACAGACAGGAAGGCCAGCCAAACCGAAACAGCAGCAGCTAATGTAACTAAGAGCGAGCTAAAGGTACGGACATCGGTATGTCATTAGCGAGAAGATAACAGATGCAAAAGGAGGGATCAAACATCATCTTTCTGGAACCTGTAGGCTACATCATCTGTTCAAGTGGAGGCGGTGATTGTTATCAGGAGCACTCCCGGAAGCCGTAGCTGCCCGTCCTGCAGTCCCACTCCCTGCGGTCACGTTGCCCGACATCGAAATACCCGCGACAATAATCAAGTCAGTGAAGCGACGAATGAGAGGATTGTTGGACCCGAGCGGGATATACAGCAGAAGGTAGAAACTCAAGATGACGAAGAGGGCGACGGATCCCAAGACCAAGACAACAATGGCAAGCCAAGCGAGTTTGGTTACGGTCACGTAGACGCCCGCCATGAATGCCAGAGGCATTGCGGCAAGGGCAACCAGCAATGGGACTCTTGCTTTCAAAAGGGCATTTCGCACCGCGTGAGGATCATTAATCTGTGTCCAGAGGAGGATCACGAGTGCGATGATTGAGCCATACATGGTGATGGAATTGGAAATCACAAAGACATTGTACATGGCTTTGCGGAGCAATATGGCGATTCCGGCATCTGGGTCAGAACCATTGTACCCTCCAAGAACGGAAAAACCAGAAGCGAAAGTCATAGCAGCCAAGAGTGCCGCCACGACCATGCGAGTATTCGCCTCCTCCTTGAGTCTATCCAATTCCGGCGGTTCCAATTCTTTCCCTGGGCTCCGACAGGCTGGGTTGCAGATAGCTAATTCTCCACTTCTCGGTGTCCCAACAGATGCCAAAATTATCCGTGTTAACCTCTGCAAGTAGTGAGTCAAAGAATAAACAAAGAAACCAAAACTTTATGATTTTGGCAACTAGATTACACATATGGCTGAGAGCACGCTAATTCACATACCTCACTAATTTATAATCAAGGTCTGTCCCTGATCGGTATACAATATGCAATATATGTTTACCCCTGACAAAAGTGTAAAAGATCGTACCTTCCGAAGTGGAGCATCCATTCCTTTCATGTCCTGCTCTACCACATCGAGAGCCGTCATGTTATTCGTATTTACAAGCTTAAGATCAACTCTTCTGTCTCGTGCAAGAAGAAGCAAGACCGAAGGTTGCCAGTGCAACGCAGCCACATGCAGGGGTGTATTCATGTCGAAATCTCTCGCGTTTATGAGGTGACCAAATTTGGGATTTTCCAATATATATTTGACAGTTGAAATGCATCCGTGCCTTGCTGACACGTGAAGAATGTTCTGTTGTCCCCTAGATGGAAACTCTTCGGGGTCTGGCCATTGCCGAAGTAGCTCCTCCACGATCCCAACGTGATCCATCATGCAAGCAACATGGATAGGAAGATAGCCCTCGGTACTGTCTTGCTGCAGGGCGCTCTTTGGGAACTTCTCGATCATGAACTTCACTCCATCGAGATAATTCGTGTACGCGGCGAAATGGAGTGGAGTGCCGTATTCCGCATCTCTCAATTGAAATATCCACGGCTTCTTTTCCCACATCTCTGTCAGCATATCTAAATCCAGCAAAAGAATTTAATCATTTGGGATGAACACAAATTCTGTGATTCTTCAATAGGGGTTAATCCCGTTCTAGACCATCATAGGGATGGGGACTTGACTCAAAATCTTGCCCTTTTGGATAGTAAGCTATCATTCCATATGTACACAGGCCTCATATAAACTTAACTTTGCTTGTGAAACTTGATTTTTACGCCACCGGTGGAAACCAAAATGAAGTAAACAAAAGAGTGACCGAGAAGATCAAAGAATGAGCGCGAGTGCGAAAGTAGGGTTTACCCAATTTCCGGTGCATAATGGCGACATGAGCAGGTGACATGCCGAAAACCCTTTCAGACTGTGATCTCCTCTCGTCTTCACCCTCATTTGGCGCTTCCAACAAGCACCTGAGAACCTCCAAGTCCCCTGTTTCGATGGCTAGGCACCATGGAGACTTGCTTTCCTTATTCTGACGATACAGCGGATCGGGGTCTTCACTCACCAACCGACGGATTACCTTGTAATGGCGATTCCTCACGGCCTCGTGCAGAGCGGAGTTGCCGCTGCGGTCAGTTAATCTTGGCTTCCCCTGGGGAAGGAGAAGCTCCACCACATCGGTTTTCCCGGCTCTGGCCGCAATGTGCAGCGGCGTCTCTCCTCTGGAATTTGTCCCGGAGATCCAGTAGTCAGGGAAAAAATCGATGATCGCTCTGACAATATCACCACTCTCTGTTTTCCATTGATGTCGGGTAAATTTAAGCGTGAAAATTCGAGCATTTTGAAAATGAGTAGAACAAAAAAAATGAATGTTACGATCACACCCTTTTTAATATACCTGCTGCAGCGTGAAGAAATGTATTCTGGGAGGGGCTGCATAGCTTGAGAACGATGGGCAACGTCACTTCTTCCTTGGCGCAATGATCTTCCAGGGCTTTGATGAACTTGTCGACGTCGCCTTCCTTCGCAGCCAAGTATAGCTGATGATCCATTAATTTCTCGGGTTGTGCAGGATCATGCCGTTGCCGGCTCGGGTCATCCCTGACTAACGCTTCCAATCTCTGCTTTCTCTGCTTCCACATCTCCCGGTCTATAGACAGCTTCGCATCCATCCGTGTGTGTGTGACTATGTCTGTGAATTTGAGTGTTTTGCCTGTTAGTATATTTAAAACATAAGCCAAAACTTCATCTAATAATTTAAGTTTTTAGAACAGTTGGCAATGATTTCATAAAATCTCATACGTTCCTGTGTCCTGAGAATCAAATTCAGCAGAGTTGTAATGATTAAGTCGAGTTCAACAAGATTGGCTTTAATGAACCTCCAAAACCCACCTTCTACTGTTCTGTTAAATTGGTCTCCAATTCACATAGGACGACCAGAATTAAAGAGATATCGGTATACATTATGCCCAAGTGGAGTTTGCAATGAATTACTTTTTTCTCCAAAAAAACGATCGAATAAGGGATAATTGTCCAAAAAGTTTAAACCTATTGTACGATGGTCAATTCAATAAGCTTTTCAATTTTATTAATTTAATCTTAAACCTTTTGTCGATTTGCCAGTACAGTCATTATGGCCAATTTTGACAAAAAATTACTGCTGTGGAATTGATCGAAAGGGCTACATTGGCAAATTGTCAAAATGTTTTGTGACTAAACTGATAAAATTAAGAAGTTTAAAATTAAACTCGCCGCCATATAATGAATTTATGACCTTTTGGATAATTTTTCCAATCTAATAGTAAAAGAGATTTTGTACGGACTAACGTGTCAGACACAATGAACTTCACAAGACCAAGTAATATAACAGACAAACTTCAGCAATCAGTGTTGTTTCTTGAGGAAAGAAAATCACTTGGGCAACTGAATTATTACATCTATGTTGGTCATCATCCAATTCAGAAATAAGGAAATTAGAGCTAGGTTGGTTTCTTTTTCTTCTTTCTTTTGAATTGAAAGTTACTTGTCCACTTTCTCATCAAAGTTTCAAATATCATTTCAAAATTCACAAAAATAGAAAAAAATTACGCACTATATGTGTCAATAGTTGTATTTTTTAAATGGTTCTAGATACTTTTTGCAAAGTAGCAGATTGAAAATAAAGTAAAAAGACCAGAACTACTTTACCCAAACAATCGGTTCTTTCATTAAACTATTAAAAGAAAAAGCTTAAAGCAGGGGTCTGTTCATTAGTGCTTCCTTATCTTTTTGTACCTTTGCGTGCAACGTCACTCAAGCCCCCATATGGGGAAAAATTATTACATAACTATGGCAAGGGATTGTTTGTTTAGAATTGCGTTTACGTAAAAATTAAGATTAATACCACGATCTTAGGCCCAGCCTCTACACACCCATGCCTGACTGCCAAGGACTAGGCAAAGGCGTGAGGGTACCCATGTCTAGGTGCCGGGACATAGCTATATCCTGGAAAATAATTTCTAATTTTTAAATAGAAAAGGAATTTGTTTTTGAATTTAAGGATATGTTTTCCGTAGACTTATTTTTTTTAGCATTCCAAATACCAAAAAAACGAGGAAGTAAGAAGTTTTTTCGCAAAATACATTATAGAGAGACAAGTCAGCATGAATCGTCAGATGGAGGCGTGATTCAATGTTCAAGTACTTCAACGCACGGCAAAGGATGCCCAAAATGTACCTCACCGACAAGATACACGACAAAAGTGAAGACCTTGTTCGCCCCAACAAGACGTGAACCGACAAAATCTACGGCTGAACTACTTCACCCCGACCAGGGAAAAAGCACACCATAAAATCGCACGAAAGTCATATGCCTGATCTCAAGCCAAAAGCAAAGCCACTCACCAGCTCGTCCAGCCACGGATCGCCCTGGCCTCCCCCTCTGGAACCGACGCAACGCTTCCTCTCCCCCCTGTTTCCACAGTCACACTCTCCCTCTCCCTTTTCCTCTCTCTCTCTGTCGCCTCTTTCTCTCTCTATCTTGAAAGCAAAGCCAGGAGAGGGAAGAGGAGTCAGTGCAGTATAATGGAGGAGGGAAGTGCCCGCGGAGTCAGTGCAGTATAATGGAGGAGGGGGGCGGGCCCTTCTCTTTCTTGACGTTGACGAAGAAGAGAGAGAGACAGAGAGAGAGAGAGAGACAGAGAGAAAGAGACCGCTCATGGGTAGATGAGAGAGCAACGAAACGCGAGTGAAATTCATGTGAAATGAAGGGAGAAGAATTTGTCCGATAGGATAGGATTTAGGAGGAATATGCCCCTAGAAAGAAACAAGGGAAGAGAAAGTGGATAATATAATAATGCGAAAGTGGATAATATAATAATGCGGAAATGCTAACTGGCATTTAATGTCACGTGTCTGAGGGTTTCACACATCATCTCCTAATCAGGGATACTTGATTGGCAAGTCGGTTATGCAACATTATGCCAAGCACAGGCCAACTGAGCAAGACCCTAAGCTCCCACGCATCACTTACGGTACGGGAGGCTATTATACCTGAGTAACCGATGGTAGCCAGCTGATGCTGATTTTGAATTTACCTTCGTCACCTATAGGACCCTAGGTTCCCTTTCCATCTTTTTCTTTCATGAAGAGAAGGAATATGAAGAAAACTTATGGAAGATCAGTTCACCATACCGGAAAGTTATTCTTCCCTTGTCTCCCCTTGAGCATTTTAAGGACATACTTAGGTCAAAAAATTCATATGAAATGAAGGGTGATTTTACCAGATAAGGATAGCTTTTAGAAGGATTATGTCCCCAAAAAGAAACAAGAGAAAGTGGTTAACATAATAATGTGGAAATACTAACTGGCATTTAATGTCACGTGTCTAAAGGTTTCGTTTTTGAAAAATATTATTCTAAAAATGACCATATGGTTGAAATGATTAGCCATTGAAAAATATTTTCATTATTAATAGTAATTTCTATCTAGATATTTTTGTACACGATAAATATATTTATCGTTCGTTTATTTTTATAATCGATGTAAACGATTTTTATAAGGAAAATATTTTTTCAAATTATTTATTTTTCATAAAATAAATAGAGCATTAAGAAAATATTTTTTAAATAATTTATTTTTTACGGAACAAACGAAATAAAGATAATATTTTTGTCCTTTTGTCCACGAAATTCTATATTGTCAGAATAATAAGTGCTATTTTGAGAAAAGAAAGGAGAAAGAGGGGACATAGTAATAGGGTCAGAAGAAAGGGATTTTCTTTCCATTTTTTTTTCATTTAGTTATTTTACTCATGGGATTATTAACATATGTATTACACAGACTCGTGACAAGACCTTTATAATTAATGCGGATATTCATTTATCCTGGACGTGGACAAAGTTCCATGGATTTTCTACACCTAATATTGAACTTACATTTATGTTCGCTTGTCTTTAGTTCTCTAGTACTGTGTCCGTTTGTCTTTTAGCTTTCTAGTACTTGTTTTTTGGTCGAAAGCTTTCTAGTACTTGACTTTTCTTAATTTGTGTTTGCCGATCGATACACGTCTTTTCGATTGCTTAACGTTTTCCGAATTTTCTTTGAACTAGAAAAATAATATCCTTTCATAAATTAAAATTTGAAGAATTTGTTATAATAGATAACAGATTTATTTTCATATTTTTATCAATGGTGTTGAATAGTCCCTGGTAGAAACCCTAATCAATTTCCAAATGGTTTTGGCTCGAGTGTTCCTTGCGGCTATTCAAAGGCAAAAAACCCTAAAAATTCAGGACTTCGAAAACACTTAGTGATATGTTGTCACATTTTGAGAACAACAGAACTTAAATAACTTTCTACTCAAAAATCATAACTATATTAATCTCATCTTTTAAAAGAGTGAATTTTCCTGATAAAAGATTTTAAAATATGAAAAATTACAAAGATTCGGGTCAATTTTGAGATATGGGCCTGTTAAGAGAGGATAAAGGCTTTAGTCGATCCGATTTAGTCTTTTTACCCTAATTTAGGAGGCGCCTTTTTAATAAATTGGCCCTTTTCACCACTTTTTGAAATCCTAGATTTTGAATTTGTGGAGGATCCCTAAACTTCTTTCATTTTTTAAGCCTTTTTAATCTTGAGTTTTGGCTCATGAATTCAACGTGAAAAAATTTAAGAGGGTTTATGCATGGTCGGCATTGTGTAATTAATGATTAATCTCAATTTTTTTTTTCATTTTGTAATATGATGGATCCTAACCCTAGGCTACACTGATGTCACGAATATATGGAGACTATTAGGTTTAGATAAACTTCATGAAGCTCCAACTATAGGATGACAGATTACTTTAAGGCTCCATTTATTTCGCGGAAAATAAATGATTTGGAAAATAATTTTCTAAAAATGATTGCTTGTATCGCTTGAAATAATTAGTTAATGCAAAATATTTTTATTATCGGCAACAATTTATTCCTAATTATTTTCGTGGACGATTAAAAATATTTTTCATTAATTTATTTTTGTAAGTGATATAAGCGATCATGTTTTTCAAATCCTTTATTTTCCGCGAAATAAATGGAGTTTGAGTGAGAAAAAATATTTACGATAGTTATTCTAAAACAAATCAACAATTGGTCGAGGACTGGATTAGTCCTCATAGGTCCACTGTTCACTATAGCGACCCTCCCGAGGGCTCTCCCGCAATCTCTTACGATCGCAACTTGGTTTCGTCAACTAATCATGGACATTGTTTTTACTTTGAAGTTATCACTAACTTATTATGGGCTGGTTAGAAGCCTGAGTAAGATGCGAGAGTCCATCATATTCAAATTCGCAAGTCTAGAGACTTGATTATGTTATATTACTCGAACGCCTTTTTATTATCATTTCTCTTTATGTGAAAATGTTTGCATGGGATCTCCTTGTCAATTTCATTCCCTAAATCCACTAACATGTATAAGGGTGTTCCAGCGTGGCACTCAGATAGTGCAGAGTGTCATGACCTAAAATTTTCTCAAAGCTAATGAATTATTAAGACTAAGCTTAACTCGGGCCCTCCCAAGCCCCACCAATTCGCAACTTAGGATTTAAGTTCTTAACATGCAAATATTTTTATTCTTAGAGTCGCCACTAATCTATTTGTGATAGATCGATTAAAAACCTAAATAAAATATAGAGAGATATGTTTTATTTTTACGAACCAGAGATTTTAAGCTTGGGGACTTAGATTATACTAGATCTAGTCTAACACGGTACCTTTTCTTTTCAAAAATGTTTTGGTAGACAGTTTGGATTCATTTTAACTTAATCACTAGCATGTGAGGTGATTATGCGGGTGCGCAAACCATCAAATTAACACCCAATAATCAAAACATTAAATAAATTGCAAGATTGGGAGAATTACTTACCTCGAGCGATGTAAGCATTTGCATTATTAGTTAGAAAATCACATCAATAATCATAATATGATTTCTAATTAACAAGCAGTTCACTCAATATATTTTTTTTTTTTTCACTTATTTAAATGAAACCTAACTTATATGTAATGGCGTGCAAAAATTAACATGCGATTAATACAGCCTAACATGCAAACTATATGACATGCAATGACGACATGACATAATTCTAATGATGGAAAATGATGTATTTTTTTTTGTATTTTCCACATAAAATTCGGAATAAAAATTACTCAAATTAACATGCAACCTATCCTAGAGAAAATGGTTTGATTTATCCTAAAGTGATTCCTTTTTTTTGGGATTTTTATTAAAATTCGAAATTATTAAATATCCTAAATAATCCACTAAGATTAAAACAATCTTTAATTTAAATTAGGAAATATGCTACCCTAAATCCCAATTTAAATCAAATAATTATCTTATTCCTTTGAATATTTAGTTTTAAGCATGCAAAATTTCTAATTTAAATCCTAACTAACAAATTTTTGGATTTTCTTTATTTAGAAGGAAAACAATTAAACAAAGATAACAACCATGTTCAAACAATCCACGCAATCCGAAAAATTTTTTTTATCAAATTCAAATTAAGCAAATAAATCAAACTAACGGTCATATCTATAGGGTTATAGATATCGACGGAAAATTGATTATTTGAATTTGAAAAGTAAATAAAATCCATTATCGTACCCAAGTAATTATGGATAAGATAATGATTTTCCGTATCACCGCCGTATCGTACCTTAGGGATAAGGTCGGATAGTCGTCCATATACGTTGCCAAATTAGGAAAAATTCCTAATTTTGGGTATTTTCGAATATTGCGGATATAACACACATTATCCTAAGATATCTAGCTATCCACGCAATATTCACGAAATATTCAAACATCCGAAAATTAAGAAACCAAATATTCTGAAAATATTGGATAACATCCTTACCTAATTTCGAGATATTTCCAAATTTGGACTTGTAGATCAGGATCACGGATCGAAACGGTGGCGATGGAGGCTCACCATGGGATGGCGACAGGGGTGGCCAACAGTGGCAAGGGACTTTGAGCAAAGCCAAGGGCGGTGGTGCTTGCTTCTTGGCAAGGCAAGGACCGTCGATGGGGCTTGGCTGCTGCGGCTTTGCCGTAGTGCTCGCGGCAAGGGTGGCGTGACCAGCAAAGGGCAGCAATAATGAGGCGAGCACCGGGACTGGATATAGAGCTAGAGGGACTTGTAGATTCGGCGAAGACCCGTGGCCGAGGAAAAGAACATTTTTTATGCTTTCCAAGCGTAGGCCATTCAAGAGAAGACAATCTCCACCGCTTTAGCACAGCACTCCCCAAATTTTCACCAATTTTTGTCACCAAGTGGATTGAAGTGCTTGAATGAAATTCTCTGCAAATCTATGCACGTGCTCCTGATGTTGTGCTGACCGAATATGCTCTTCGATTTAGCCCAGAATTTTCGAGGGATTCGTGCAGGGATTTGGAGTGCGCTGCCCATGTTGGTGTGCTCTTTGCTTGGACTCCCTTTACGAATTCACTCCCTTTGAATTGATGAAACTTGGGGCGTCGTATAAATGTGGAGATATCGCCGAGTAACTCCGATGTTTAATGCTGAATGGTCTCGCAACAGGCCTGCGTCATTGTGGTCATCAAGGAGCAGCAACGTTGTTGTCGAAGAAAAAGCATAGTTCAAAGGCCATCGGAGATCTCGGCCGTGGGGAAGCCTTGGTGAGAGTCTCTCTCTCCCCTTTTCCTATGTGGTGCTTTCTCTTGCTCTCCAAAATTGTGTTCTCCAAAAATTATGAGAGTTCCCCCTCTTGATTGATGGGTATAATCATATATCTATATTGCAACCTTAGGTTAATTGGTTGGGCTTTCTAATCCTAATGGGCTTAGGCTTAGGCTTTATTCTTTAATTTTTATTTAATTCCAAGTTGGTTGAATTAATTC
>JAMXDD010000001.1:12982035-13154184 GCA_024733475.1 Syzygium grande | reverse complement strand
GGCATTCTCATTGCCATGCTGTTTTCACTCAAAACCTCGGATTGGGCCCACTAGCTCCAACCCATCCGGATAGAACCGGGCTAGGTAAGGGTGGCGTTGCAAGGCCTTTAAGCCCACGCCTATCCAGATGAAGTAAGGTGCCTAATGTAAGTTTGATTTGGACCTACTAGGTACTCGGTCTCTTTATGCACCTTGTGTGCATGGGACCCCAAAATGCCAAGGCAGCGGCATGATCAAGGACGCAGGTCGGGGATTTGAAATGGTTTATACTACACAATGTGAATAAATCAATATAGCGCACAATCTATACCCCACCTAGGCCAATGCGTACCCTGCAACTAGTTTAACATACAATCTAATAGCCAACACATTCGAATCCACACAAACATACTTACCTCACCTTAAATTAAGTGCCAACTCTGCATATTAGTTAAATCACCATAATGTGATAGTAACTCAAGAACGTAATATAAACACTCAAGCACCGTGAATCACGTACATTCACCCAATTCAATTAAACGCAATTTGCATGCATGGCCGAGCAATTTTCCACAACTCGCATCAACACGCCTCAAGTCCATTCTCACAAACTGCGTCAACATACCTCGGGCTCAGCCTTCCAATCAATCCGGCTCTGTCCCGCTTAACCACGCTTTTAGGACATTTTTCTCGACCAGGTAAGCACGGCTCGGTCATTTCTTGCCTTTCTAGCCACACCCATGTAACCACGCCTCGGGTTCGTAGCCCTTTAATCAATTCGGGTTTATTCCCACGTAACCACGCCTCAGGACATTCCTCATGCACATACACCACAACACAATTCGCCATTCTAACACATCGTACTAATCAAATTCAAATCACGAACTCACCACACTAGCCCACTAATCCGACATTCAAGTCAGCACATTCAAACATCAATTTCACCCACAAACGCCACGACAATCCAGTCATTGAACCCACATAATTTAGCCACTAATTAAGCCACACAATCACCACAATTTAATCTACCAATTAATTACATTCACATATCAATCCCACCCAAGCTTAGCCACTAAACCTGTAACAGCCCGAATTTTGACCCGTTATCGAGTCCAATAAAGTGTATGTGAATTCTCGTGTGATTTTAGTAAGTCTCGCCCGGAATTGATCAATCACGGGATACTAACCAAAAGGGAAAGGTTAAATAGGAATAGGTACATGGACCGAGAACTCGATCGCGATCGAAAGTCCGACTTCAAACGAACGTCGAGGAAATATTTTGAACCAATATAGGCCGATCTTAGGAAAATGACGGGTCAATATTTTCAAGTAACGTCTTGATCGGATCGCGAGTGATTTCGCACGACCGAAAGTACGCCTGACAAATGAACCCCGACTTTAATCCGAACGATCGCGACCCGGTACTAGTGATAATTCCTCTCGCTCTCTCGAAATTGAGGCCATCACGACTCGGACAATCTTAGGTCGATACGCGTAACACCTAAACAGCCACCCGTTAGTGAGAGGCCCTAAGACTTCAAAACGAGCTATTGTGATCGCGATATTGGACCCGAACTTCGATATCAAAATTTCAAGGGTAATTACGACTATTTTGTAAGACGGACGTCATTTTAGAGGGGCGACATAGATCTGGAGCAAGAACGGCTGAAAATAGAAATTTTGACAGAAATTGGGAAAATTTGCAATTTAGTCCCTGAGGACCTCGATGTTCGTTTCCGAGGCCCAAACGACATTATTTTTCAGGAATCGATGCCATTTTGGGACAACCACGCACGTCTGGAGTGCATTCGATCAAAAACTGGAATTTTGACGAAAATTGAAAAATAATATTATTTTATTCCCGAGACTTGGCGGGCGATTTTCGAGGGCTTAGAAAGCGAGTTTCGCGAATCCGACACCGGATTATGTCTCCCAAGAATATTTAGGACCAGTATGGGCAAAAATTGGAATTTCGGTCCGGGACCGGAAAATTACAAAAATGCCCTTAGGTTGTTTTAATTAATTTCGAATTTTAAATCAATTTTGGGGTCTAACTAGGGTGAGTTGGGACCAAACCAGATCTGGTTAGGCCTTAGTTAGGGGTATTTTACCTTTTTACCCTTGTAATATTAGTGGGGTTTGAATCTAGGCCCTTGGATTCAAGGGCAATTTGTCCTAAGCCCTAGGATTGTGACATGTGGACTCCACTACCTCAAGTTGACCACCTTTTTTGACCCTCTCTCTCTCTCTCTCTCTCTCTCTCTCTCTCTCTCTCTTGGACTCTCTCTCTTCTCTCTTCTCTCTCTCTCCCAGATCGTGTTCTTCTTCATCCTCATCCTCGCCGGCTCTGGTTTTTGCTCATGAACACATTCCTCATAGAGCCGGGCCTTGTCAGATGGCCAGAGCTCGTCTGCCCTCATTCTACCCACGGCCCCGCCCCAGCCCCGTCGACCACCGTTTCCCCAGTTCCGCCCGCCTCGGCCGTTCTGTTTCAAAGCGGGGAAAGCAGCGTCGCCAAATCTCGCCTCGCCGATGTCGCCCATGCCACCGCGCCGTGGTCGCCCCGGCGACCGCCTCGCCTCCTCGGCCCCCTCTCCTCCCGTCCTCAGCCTCCTCACCTCAGCCCTCCCTGTTTTGGCCAGATTGAGCCTTGAGTCCGCCGGAGTCGCCGTGAACGCCGGCTTGCCCCCGGCCTTGTGATTCTCACCGCTTAGCCGGGGTGATCGCCAGCTCCCCGTCGCCTCAAGACATTATAGGCGAGTAAAAATCCCTAAACCCCTAATTAGCCTAATTGTGAATTTTAGGGGTAAATTTTAGGGTTAATTGAGTTAATTTGTGGTCTAATTGTGTGGGAATGTATATGGGCTGATTAGAGGACTTAATTGGGACTTAATAAGGTTGTTTAGGTGTGATTTGGTGGCCATTTGAGGGCTGTTTAGACACTGTTCACATTAGAACCGAAAATGGATTATTTTGTCCAAGTTGGGAATTAATTGGTTCAATAGGCGGTGGGTTGATTTTGGACAATGTATCGGTTAATTAGGACTCGTTGGGATCCTAAGGAATGATACCATATTCGGGGATTAATGGTTGAGTTTGGTTGGCCACATCGAGCCCTAAACGGATTGGGATTGTGTAATACTAAGTTGTGCTTTGAATGCCGGGTGTAAATGGACAAAAATGAAATGTGCTAGGCATGCCGACAATGAGCTGAATGAGTGAAGTTGTGATTTATTGTACTTGGCATCGCGGCACGATAATTAGATTAAGTCCCGCGACATGTGGAACTACATATTAGGGCTTTGATATGGTTGAAATTGAATATTTCGATGCACGGTCCTGACGGGACAGCTTGTGACCTCCGGGTCGGGCCTCACGAGTTGGGACAACTTATGACCTCCTGGTCGGGCCTACGGGTCGACAACTTGTGACCTTCGGGCCGGGCCTTTGGGTCGAAACAACAGGGCCTTCTCGGTCGGGCCTTCCGGGTCGAAACAACAGGGCTTCTTGCCCGGGCCTTGGTCGAAACAATTGTGGCCTCCGGAGCCGGGCCTTGGGTCGGTTTAATGGTTATTGGCTCAGGGTCGGCATAACCGCTATATGTTATAATGATGTTAATTGCCTAATTTGCGGTGGTATAGTGAAATGGGCTGTGAGCCGAATTTATGTTGGTTGTTATATTGGTTGATTTATTAGTTTTATTTAATTATGTATTTTATTTACCCTCTAGAGGTGCACTTTAGCCTAGTTTGGGATTAGTGATTTTGTACTTGCTGAGTTTTCTCACGGTTGTGGTAAAACCGAATTTTCAGACCCCCGTCCGTAGGATGCCGAGGGATGGCCCTCTTTTTGGATTCCCGCAAGCGAATTCAGCGATCATCTAGTGTGCACCCTTGCGGGGGATGGAACGGCTATGTTAGATACCATTCATTTGTATTTGTAAACGTGGGGAGGACTACAACCATACTCAAGAATATGTAGCCCGGTGTCATAGGGGAGCGGATGGCGTGGACAGGACCTCCGATCCGGACCTTCGATATTCCGTGGATGTAAACGGCGCTATAATCCCTCGATGGTGAGCGGTGAAGCATCGGACCCTCCACCTTCCCTTAGTGTGAGTTTTGAGGGTGAGATGAGATGGACCGGCGCTATGGATGAGGAGGAGCAAGAGCAGCAAGTCATAGCCAAGATATAAACCCGGTGGACAACGAAGAGGTTGATCTTGAAGCAATGGACTTGAATATCGATGTAGCCGGAGACATTGCTGAGGTTGGATCGGATGAGGAGATAGGAATCGAGGAGGATTCCTCTGAGGAGTCTTCAGTGCCATCCGACCCAGACTGGGAGCCGTAGTTTAGGTCTCGATGATAGCGCTTGAGAGGCTAACCCCTTCTTTTGACTGTAGCCCCTCCCGGTAGATAGTTTGACACCCCTAGGCCACCGATCCCTTTTTGCCTCGTGGCCCTCTTGATGTATCTTTTTGTGAAATGGAAAGGGATAATGAATGTAGGTTTGTAAAGAATGTTCATTATGGTTTAATCTATCGTCTAAATGTTATCACCAGCTACTCATGGTTGCTTTTTGGGATGTCCGGGTGTATATACATATATATATATATATATATATCGTCGTTTCCGCTTGCGATGTTTGCTCACGTTAGGTTGAACCGGTCTACGGTGACGCATTCACGGGAGCATCGCACCTTTTTTCGACCATACGCGGATGTTCATGTCTTGTAAGTACAGGCGTGACATCCCCTGCTTTGAATTGGTATCGAGCAAGGACAGCTCGATCCAATCTGGGTCGAACCACTGGAGTGATAAGGAGTAGTGACCATGGGTAGCCATAGGGGTGACCTAGTGTGCTAAGTGTGCCTCAGGTTTGCTTATGTTTGAGTGTTGTGGTGAATATTTGAATCGGTATACGCAGTCTTGCAGGACCCCAAGGTAAGGGTTGCAAGTCTTTGGGTGAAATTGTCTTGCGTTGTGTTGTTGCATGTTGAGTGTTTGATTGTTTTTTATTGATACCGCCTAGGACTTAGACCGGTTAGTTGGTTTAGGTCTCTAATTCCCCGGACGGAATTATAACAGTGCCGAGCACTTTCGGACATAAAGAATGAGCAAAGAAGGAGGAAGTGTTGGTAGAGTCCCAAGGAGGGGCACAGAAGAGGAACCAGAGGAGGAGGTCGTGTTTCGATCTAGAATTGTAGAAGACCCTTGACGGGTGCTAGGGGCGTGGAAAACCCCGGAGTTAATCACGGAGCCGCAGCAGACCCCAAATGGAACAAGTGATTAAAACCTTAAGAGAAATAGGGAATGTTATGGGCAGCAGCCCAAGAGAGAGCAACAGCCATTGCCGAGGCCTGCCGAGGCAAAGCCCGCCCGCCATCACCGGAATCAAGCCCAAGCCCAGCAAGCTCACGCTCAACCAATGGTAGCAGCTAGACCAATGCACCAGTTGGTAGAGCAGTTCCTTAAACTGAACCGCCCAAGTTCACGGGCAGGAGGTGACCCAGAAACCGCCCCACGTTGGGTGGAGGAGTTAGAGAAAACATTTGACTTGTTGGGGTGTACCGAGACAGAAAAGATTTCATTGGCGACTTACCAGCTGCAAGATAACGCCTACGATTGGTGGAAGGCAGTTAAGGATAGAGTGTTTCCAGAAAATATGGAACAGACCTGGGTGATATTTATCGAGCATTTCTATGGACAGTATTTCTCGGAGAGTGCCCAGAAAAAGAAAATGGCGGAGTTCATGAGACTTCGCCAAGGTCAATGATGAGTTTCAAAGACAAGGCGAGTTTGCAAGATTGTCTAGATTTGCCCTAAGGATGGTTGAGAATCCACTAGATAAGGCTCAAGATTCCGAGATGGACTAAGGCGGATCTTCGCACCCGATGCTTTTTGCTCAATATCGTGATTACAGGGGAACCGTATGAGCGAGCACAAATCATGGAGAGAGATCAAATGGAAAGGGTAGTAGCATCGGGTTCAAGGTTTAATCACAATCGACAATCGCCGCTTTGGAAAAAACCGATGACCGATAATAGACGGTTTGTTCCACCACCGAGAAGGAATATCGGGAAACCCAAACCGCACGCCAATTAGATTTGGAGCTTGCTTCCGCTATGGAGGTTGGGACATCGATAAAGGATTGCCCGCAAAGAACGATTTTCGGACCTCGACATCATCAAGAACCCCAGAGGGGGAAATCAGGCCGAAATCCTCCACCACTATTCCGGCACCACCGCACAAGGACGAGTGTACGCAATGGCGCGCAAGGATGCCGAGGATGCGCCAGCGTGGTCACAGTACCATTTCTCTCCGTGATCATGCTCTATGCGTATTTGATCCCGGCAACCCACCTGCTTATTTCGTAATGCTTTGCTAGATTGGTTGGTCCGGAGCCTGCTTTTACTTGAAAGTATGTTATGTGTGATGACCCCACCGCATGATAGAGTGTTAGTATCTCCGGGTGCTTGGATTGTAAAATTGTGAATTGGGAGTGTGTAGGAGAGGATTGATTTGGTCGTTTAGCCATGTATGATTTTGATGTGATCATCAAGATGGATTGGCTAACGGGGTAAATGTAAAGTCACATGGATTATGTAATAAGACGATCCAATTCAATCCGATTGGATGTCCTAGATTTGAATTTCGGGAAATCGAGGAGGAACCTCGATCCTTGGATCTCCTCGAGAGGGCAACCGAGATGCTCGAGGAAGGGTGTGGAGAATACTTGGTTAATGTTACGGATCCGACATTGGTGGAACCTAAGTTGGAAGAAATTCTGTTGTGTGCAATTTCCCGAGGTTTTCCTCGAATTACCGCTTACCGCCGTAACGGAAAGTGGAATTTGTAATAGAATTGGCCCCTGTGAACCGAGCCAATTTCTAAAACCCCGTATAGGATGTCTTTATCGGAATTGAAAGAACCAAGGTCCGGATGCAAGAATTATTAGACAAAGGGTTTATTCGTCCGAGTGGCGTCTCCGGGGGAGAGCCATCCTGCTTTGTGAGGAAAAAGGACGGACGTTGAGATTATGTATAGACTACCCGCGTTGAATCAAGTGATTATAAAGAATAAGTATCCACCGCCAAGGATCGATGACTTGTTCGATCAATTGCAAGGAGCATCCCGTTGTTCTCCAAGATTGATTTACGGACCGGATACCATCGCTAAGAATTGGAAGGAGGATATACCCAAGACTGCATTTAGGACAAGGTACGGGCATTACGAGTTTATAGTCATGCCCTTCGGTTTGACGAATGCCCCCGCAGACCTTCATGGATCTCATGAACAGAGTTTTTAAAGAATTTCGGGACCAGTTCGGATTGTGTTCATCGATGATATTCTTGTATACTTGAAGAGTCCGTAGAGCATGAAATGCATTTGACCGAGGTACTACGGACATTGAGGGAGCACGCGCTTTATCACGAAATTTAGTAAATCTGAGGTTCTAGCTTAGTAAGGTAGCATTCCTAAGACATATTGTATCGGGAGAAGGGATAATCGTAGATCCGATCAAGATCGAAGCGATGGTTTAAGTGGCCCCGCACCGACATCGTTGATGGAAATAAGGAGTTTCTTGGGATTAGCTGTGGTTACTACCGACGTTTTGTAGAAGGATTCTCGCCGATAGCCATGCCATTAACGCGATTGTTGAAAAAAGGAAATCAAGTTTGAATGGGACGACAAGTGCGAACGAAGCTTTCGTGAACTTAAGCACAGATCGACAACAACTCCGTTTTAACTATTCCATCTAGACCTCGTGGATTCGAGGTATACAAAGGATGCTTCGCTTAGAGGACTTGGTTGCGTGTTAATGCAGCATGGGAAAGTAGTTGCGTGTCGTCACGCCGCTTGAGGCCACATGAATTGAACTATCCGACGATGACCTAGAGTTGGCTGCCATTGTTTTTGTACTCAAAACTGGAGACATTATTTATGTGGAGAAAAGTTCCAGATTTATACGGATCACCGTAGTCTCAAGTACCTATTTTCTCGAAAAGAGCTAAACATGAAACAAACGTAGGTGGATGGAACTTCGAAGATTATGATCATGACATCATGTACCATCCCCGGAAAGGTGAATCGAGTGGCGGATGCGCTAAGTCGCAAATCGAGTATGGCGATATGATGATCAAGGAGTGGACGTTGTTAGAAAGGCTTCGAGACCTCGAATTTAAATTTGAATTGAGCTATGTGTGCTCTAACTACCGCTACCTTGAGAATTGGAGCCGGAGATTCGCACCAAGATTAAGACGCGTAATCCACTAACCAGGAAATTCGTAAAAATCGTGGAAATGGATGCCATCGCGAGGAAGCCGGATTTCCAAGTATCGAGGATGGAATCCTGAAATTCAGAGGACGACATGGTGTATACCGATGATACCGAGCTTAAGGAAGAAATACTAAGAGAAGCTCATCGCAAAGAATTACAAAAGATAAAAACCCGGTAAGACGAAAATGTACCAGAATCTTGGCAAAGACATTGGTGGAATGGAATGAAGGTGCGAGATGTGGCCAGGTATGTGGCTAAAATGTTTGACATGTCGTTGGTAAAGGCACAACACCAGAAACCTGAGGACTACTACGCGATCGTTGGAAATTTCTAAGTGGAAGGGGAGCATATCACCATGGACTTCAGAACCGATTACCAAGAAGCCAGAGAGGGCATGATTCCATTTGGGTGATCGTAGATTGACTTACGAAGTCGGCACATTTCTTAGCAGTGCGAAAGGATTTCGAGCTGGAAAGGTATCTTGAGTTGTCACGTAAGGCAGTTGTTGGTTGCTACATGGAGTCGTGTGATTACATCATCATATCGACCGAGGTTTCTGACAAATTTCTGAAAAAGCACTGCGCAGGCCTTGGGAACAAAGGTACGGTTTAGTACAGCTTACCATCTACGGTGGACGGTCAATCAAAAGAGACGATATGTACTCTTGAGGATATGTTGAGGGCTTGCGTGCTTGGATTTTCAGGGAAAATGGAAGAACAAATGCATCTGGTGGAGTTTGTATACAATAATACTATCGATAAAGTATCCGAGATAGCCCCATTTGAAGCTTTATATGGCAGAGCATGTAGGACTCCGGTGTGCTAGGATGAAGTAGGAGAACGAAGCATTACAGTCCGGAGTTAGTACAAAGAAATAGTGGAAACCGTGGAGGTCATCCGAGAAAGGCTAAAGACAGCAGAAAGTCAACAAAAAAAAGCTATGCTGATCGGAGATGACGACCTTTGGAATTCAGTCGGAGACCATGTATTCCTCAAGGTATCGCCTATGAAAGGGTTATCTCGATTCGCAAGAAAGGAAAGCTAAGTCCAGGTTTGTGGGACCGTTCAAATTTTGGAAAAGATTGGCGATATGGCATATAGGCTTGCCTTGCCACCTAACTTGTCCCAAGTACATAATGTCTTCCACGTGTCGATGTTGAAAAGTATGAACCAGACCCACACACGTCCTAAGGTGCGAGGAGATAGAGCGTGGATGACGGGTGTCATACGTGGAAAGACCAGTTAGAATCGAAGATCGGAAAGATCGAGTCATCTTTGGAATAAGACAATCCCGATGGTTAAGGTAGTGCAGGAACACCACGGGACGGAAGGCGCTACTTGGGAAAGCGAGGAGGCCATGCGACGTCAACACCCCGGTTGTTCGAGGAACAAATATAGAGTACAAATTTTGGGGACAAAATTTTTGTAAGGGGAAGAATTGTAACCGCCAATTTTGACCCGTTATCGAGTCCAATAAAGTGTATGTGAATTCTCGTGTGATTTTAGTAAGTCTACTTTGGAATTGATCAATCACGGGATACTAACCAAAAGGGAAATGTTAAATAGGAATAGGTACGTGGATCGAGAACTTCGATCGCGATTGAAAAGCCGATTTAAATGAACGTCGGGGAAATATTTTGAACCAATATAGGCCGATCTTAGGAAAATGACGGTCGATATTTTCAGTAACGTCGCGATCGGATCGCGGTGATTCGCCGCGACCGAAAAGTATCGCCTGACAAATGAACCCCGACTTTAATCCGAACGATCGCGACCCCGGTACTAGTGATAATTCCTCTCGCTCTCTTGAAATTGAGGCCATCACGACTCGGACAATCTTAGGTCGTCTGGCGTAACACCTAAACAGCCACCCGTTAGTGAGAGGCCCTAAGACTTCAAAACGAGCTATTGTGATCGCGATATTGGACCCGAACTTCGATATCAAAATTTCAAGGGTAATTACGACTATTTTGTAAGACGGACGTCATTTTAGAGGGGCGACATAGATCTGGAGCAAGAACGGCTTGAAAATAGAAATTTTGACAGAAATCGGGAAAATTTGCAATTTAGTCCCTAAGGACCTCGTTGTTCGTTTCCAAGGCCCAAACGACATTATTTTTCGAATCGACGCCATTTTGGGACAACCACGCACGTCTGGAGTGCATTCGATCAAAAATCGGAATTTTGACGAAAATTGAAAAATAATATTATTTTATTCCCGAGACTTGGCGGGCGATTTTCGAGGGCTTAGAAAGCGAGTTTCGCGAATCCGACACCGGATTATGTCTCCCAAGAATATTTAGGACCAGTATGGGCAAAAATTGAAATTTCGGTCCGGGACCAAAAATTACGAAAATGCCCCTAGGTTGTTTTAATTAATTCCGAATTTTAAATCAATTTTGGGGTTTAACTAGGGTGAGTTGGGACCAAACCAGATCTGGTTAGGCCTTAGTTAAGGGTATTTTACCTTTTGCCCTTGCATTATTAGTGGGGTTTGAATCTAGGCCCTTGGATTCCAAGGGCAATTGGTCTAAGCCACAGGATTGTGACATGTGGACTCCATTACCTCAAGTTGACCACCTTTTGACCCACTCTCTCTCTCTCTCTCTCTCTCAGACTCTCTCTCTTCTCTCTTCTCTCTCTCCCCCCGTGTTCTTCACGCCTCATCCTCTCTCTTTCTTCATTTCTGTGGGACCCGGGCGCGCCCCGGGCTTGACCCGAGCTCTCGATCACTTGCTTCATGAAACCCCACAGCGTCGCCCGGCCCGTCGACCACCGTTTCCCGGTTCCGCCCGGCTCGGCCATTATTCTGTTCGAGCCCGAGGCCAGCGTCGCCCGATCTCACCCATGCGATGCCGCGCCCGTCCGTGGCCCGTCGTCGTCGTCCCCAGCGACCGCCTCGCCTCCCTCGGCCCTCGCCCCTCCCAGTCACGACCACTCACCTCATTATTGAGTCTTGAGTCGAGTAAAAAATTCCTAAACCCCCTCCCAGACATTATAAGCCTAATTGCCATTTTTTAGGGGTAAATTTTAGGGTTAATTGAGTTAATTTGTGGTCTAATTGTGTGTGGGAATGTATATGGGCTGATTAGAGGACTTAATTGGGACTTAATAAGGTTGTTTAGGTGTGATTTTGTGGCCATTTGAGGGCTGTTTAGACACTGTTCACATTAGAACCGAAAATGGATTATTTTGTCCAAGTTGGGAATTAATTGGTTCAATAGGCGGTGGGTTGATTTTGGACAATGTATCGGTTAATTAGGACTCGTTGGGATCCTAAGGAATGATACCATATTCGGGGGATTAATGGTTGAGTTTGGTTGGCCACATCGAGCCCTAAACGGATTGGGATTGTGTAATACTAAATTGTGCTTTGAATGCCGGGTGCAAATGGACTAAAATGAAATGTGCTAGGCGTGCCGACAATGAGCTAAATGAGTGAAGTTGTGATTTATAGTACTTGGCAAATCGTGGCACGGTAATTAGATTAAGTCCCGCGACATGTGGAAATACATGTTAGGCTTTGATATGGTTGAAATTGAATGTGTCGATGCACGTGTCTGACGGGACAACTTTGTGACCTCCGGGTCGGGCCTACGGGTCGGGACAACTTGTGACCTCCGGGTCGGGCCTACGGGTCGGGACAACTTGTGACCTCCGGGTCGGGCCTTTGGGTCGGGCCTTCGGGTCGAAAATTGGATTGTGGCCTTCGGGTCGAGCCTTGGTCGAAATAGTTATGGCCTTGGATCGAGCCTTGGTCGAAACTTGATTGTGGCCTCCGGGCCGGGCCTTCGGGTCGGTTTAATGGTTATTGGCCTTAGGGTCGTGGCCCTTGGGTCGGCATAACTGCTTATATGTTATAATGATGTTAATTGCCTAATTTGCAGGGCGGTGTAGTGAAATGGGTCATGAGCCGGGGAAATTTATGTTGGTTGTTATATTGGCATTGATTTATGCCTTTGGTTTATTTAATTATGTATTTTATTTACCTTCTGGAGATGCACTTTAGCCTAGTTTGGGATTAGTGATTTATTACTTGCTGAATTTTCTCACGGTTGTAGTAAAACCGAATTTTCAGACCCCCGTCCATAGGATGCCGAGGGATGGCCCTCTTTTTGGATTCCCGCAGAGGTCATTCAGCGATCATCTAGTGTGCACCCTTGCGGGGATGGAACAGCGTACGTTAGATACCATTCAGTTGTATTTGTAAACGTGGGAGAGGACTACAGCCATACCCAAGAGTATGTAGCCTGGTGTCATAGGGGAGCGGATGGCGTGACAGGACCTCCGATCAGGACCTTTGATATTCCGGTGGATGTAAACGGCGCTATAATCCCTCAGATGGTAAGCGGTGAAGTATCGGACCCTCCACCTTCCCTTAGTGTGAGTTTTGAGGGTGAGACAGTAGATGGACCGGCAGCTATGGATGAGGAGGAGCAAGAGCAGCAAGTCATAGCCACAGATATAAACCCGGTGGACAACGAAGAGGTTGATCTTGAAGCAATGGACTTGAATATCGATGTAGCCGGAGACATTGCTGAGGTTGGATCGGATGAGGAGATAGGAATCGAGGAGGATTCCTCTGAGGAGTCTTCAGTGCCATCCGACCCAGACTGGGAGCCGTAGTTTAGGTCTCAGTATTAGCAGTAGAGGCTAACCCCCTTCTTTTGACTGTAGCCCCTCCCGGTAGATAGTTTGACACCCCTAGGCCACCGATCCTTTTTGTGCCTCGTGGCCCTCTTGATGTATCTTTTTGTGAAATGGAAAGGGGTAATGAATGTAAGTTTGTAAAGAATGTTCATTATGGTTTAATCTATCGTCTAAATGTTATCACCAGCTATTTATGGTTGCTCTTATTGGAATGTCCGGGTGTATATACATATTTATATACGTCGTTTCCGCTTGCGGCGCGTTTGCTCACGTTGGGTTGAACCGGTCGACGACGCATTCACAGAAGCGTCGCACCTTATTTCGACCATACGCGGATGTTCATGCCTTGTGGGGTGCGGGCGTGACAAAACCTATACTAATTAACCCCTAAACAAGTCTAATAATGCCCGGAGTACTAAGTAGGGTTTAAGGAGTTACTTACCTAAGTTTGGCTCGGGAAAAACCGGCAAGGGGCCTAAATGACACAGGGAACAATGGCAACTAGGGTGCGGGTGAGGTGGCTGTTGGCGGGTCCCTTGAGGGCAGTTCGGCTAGAACAGTGGTCGACCGTTGCCGCATCATCGCCGGAGCAATGGGCGACGACGGCGACAGTTCTGGGGGGCAAAGTCATCACGGGAGCGCCAGGGCGTGGGGGAAAGTGGCGGCGTCTACGGGCGATCGAGAGTGGCACAATGGTGTTGTAGGCGCGGGGAGGCCTGAATTAAGGCTGGGGCTTGACGGAGTCAAACCACGGCGACGCGGGGACGAGCTGCTGCTCGTGTGTGAAGGGAAGGAGGGAGGGAGGAGAAGGTAGTCGCTGAGGGAGGTGATCGATGGATGACGACGCGGTAGCTGGATTTAGTCAAAGGTGGCAAAAGTAACTGCCTGGCGATGGTCGGGCACGGCGAGCGCTTGGCCAAAGGGGAGTAGGGAGGGGGGAGGAAGAAGAAGAAGACGAGAAGAAGAAAGGAAAAGGGAAGAATAGAAAAAGAAGGAGGAGAGAGAGAGAGAGGGGACATGCACGGAGATGTGGGAGGGACGTGTGGCAAAGGGAGGACGCTTAGAGAGAGAGAGAGAGAGAGAGAGAGAGAGAGAGAGAGGAGGCCAAAAGTCAATACACTCGAGTGTGATTTGACGCCCATATTCAAAACCGAAATCGATCCGACGGTCCACAAAAAGCCCTAATTATAAATTAGGAAAAAGGGCCAAAACACTAACTAAAACACACTACGAGGGAGGTCGACTAGTCCAAATCCGCACTCGGTCCAAATTTTTTTTTTTTTTTTTTGGTAAAGTCTCGGTCCAAATTTTACTTTTCACTAATCTCGGGTAATGTCGACGCTGATCACAATAATATCGATACCATCCAATTAAATTTATCACGAAATTTCGAGAAATTTGACACCAAAGTTCGGGCTCTAAAAACGGTCAAATTCGATCGAAAGTGCAATTTTAGCGGAATCTCTAATTTAAAAATAACTCAAGAGTAATCAGTTCCGGTGAGATTTAACTATAAAAGCGCATTGATGAATTACACATTTTATAAATCTCAAAAATAGGTCGAAAATTGAATGTCACATCTTTTTAATTCGCATAGAATAATAGAAGGAACATGAACAACATTATGTGTATAACCTAATAAAGAAAGGAAAGATATGAGAAGGAAAGGAAAATTCTCTTTTAATTTGGTGGATCTTAAAGGATTGTGGTTTGAAGCTTAATTTTTATTCAAATGAAAGAGAGAGCAGTTGAAAAAATCGATATAAAACAATTGGACAAAAAGAACACTACAAGTGCCATAACTTGTGTATGCGGCCCTCACTTTGGTGCCATAAGTTTTTTTTTTGGATTACTTGATTGCTAAAATTTTTGAAAAATGATCACTTAAATGCTAACTCTGGTGCCGTACATAATTTTTTGCCGGAACCGACGTGGCATTTTTTTATTAATTTCTAAAGCTGACGTGACTCGCTAGAGATTAGCACTTAAGTGATCATTTTTCAAAAATTTTAGCACTTAAATGATCGTTTTTCAAAAATTTTGGTACTTAAATGATCGCTTTTAAAAATTTTTAGCATTGAAATGATAAAAAAAAAACTTATGCCACCTAAGTGATCGTTTTCCTCCAACTTGGCATCAAAGTGATCCGAAAAAAAATTATGGCATCAAAGTGATCTCCATTACACAACTTATGGCACTTATAGTGTCCTTTTGCCAAAACAATTGGTTATTATTAAAAAGATGACCGTTATAAAGCCGTTACAAGGTTGTTACAAAGTTGTTATATAGCCATTACAAAATGATGGCTTTCATGGTGGTCGACTTTTATCAAAGCCGTTACTTTCTTATATATTTCAAATTGTTGAAATATCAAACAATCCCTCACATATTTAAGAAGGTTTTGAAAATAAAAAATAAAATAATTCTGGGTTATTGGAGTGTGATGCATCGGAACTGGTGCTTGTTGGGCTATGAACCAGACCTAGAAAAATGAAATATAATTCATGAAATTATTGGTGAAGTTCGAAACTTAACCAAGAATTTCCCTTTGTGAATTATAATTTTCATCAATCACATTACGCTCTCACAAGTTTTGTTATTCAATGCAGTTTGGCGCTAAAAGGTATGCACATGCTTGGTTTATTCATAGTGCTCTAGAGATTATTGCCAATAATTCTCATTGGAGCGGCCCTACTCCACACTTATATAAGTGATTCCATCAAGTGTATTCTGCAATTTAATACACTACCAATAATAGCTATGAAATTCATTAAGAAGTTAGCTCATCATCTTTTTCATTGCAGTCTTGCAATATTCTTACCTTAGGAGGGAAATAAATTTTTAATAGTGTAACACTAGATCAACAAGTTGTCACGCCCCGCACTCCTCGGTCGCCACATCCCTCGCGCAGAGGTCGATTCGTGTCGACGTCCCAGGACGCGTCGCTGACCCAACACCCAACACAGAGATATACAGCACATGCGGAAGCAATTAAAACTACCCGTACATATATAAACGTATAACCAAGGGTAACCACCAAAATCCACACTTGTACTAATACTGGAATTCATATACAATATTCAATTACAGCCCGGCTACCAAAAATCAAAAACGGTTCAAGGCCACTCTTGTGAAAGGGTAAGTGGCTCGGGGTTCAGGTACTACAATTAACCGGGGTCTTCTCCCAAAAATGTATCGGGACACCTGTCCTCCTCAAGGCCGGGGATCTGAAAATATCGGTTTTACAACAACCGTGAGAATAAATCTCAGCGAGTAATTCCCTAAACCTAAACTAGGCTAACATGCACCTCCTGACAAGTACTGAACAACACAAAGTACACACATAACTGACTCAGGCCCTCGGGCCTAAATCTAATTTCACTAGACCCTGCAGGTTAGGCGTCAAATCAACAAAAGCAGCCACGCGGCAGAATATAATCACAGCACATACACGTGCATTTCTATGTCACAACGCATGTTATGCATATGCTAGTGCTCGCACTCATGCTCATGCCTCATCAATGCATTATCGCACACTTGCACACTAGCACTCAGCCAATTCTCAATTACTCCTCCGACCCGCGTTAAACGCATCAGGTCCGACCCGCGTAAAACGCATCAGGTCCACACTTCGAGATCGATCTCTAGCCCGCAGGCTCATGCCACACAGCCCGCGTAAAACGCATCAGGCCGGACATCTTCCGGTAATCCGGGCATCGTCCCGCGTAACACGCCTCAGGACGGGTTCACTACCCCGCGTAACACGCATCAGGGTTTATTGTGATCACACATTCACAAACCTCAATTTTATCTGAACCCCGCGTAACACGCATCAGGGCATTTTAGGTGATCACAATGCACATGTCATTCAAGCATACTTGTGAATGCACATGCCGTGCCAATGTTAAATGATGCACATCCATGGCCATGAAATTCACACTTGGGCAATTCACAATATTCAATTTCATAAATTAACATGCCCACTCAAACAATCAAGTTTAAATCAGCCATAGCATCAAATCAAAGACACTATCCATGCACAATTTTACTTAACCGGGTCAACAAGCATTCGTGCATTCGAGGCTCACCAAGTCAATCCATTTCTAGTCCCGCTAGACCCGTAGCATAGCATCATCAAATTCACCACAAATAGGCTCAATTAGCCAATCAATTCCACAAACCGATCGATTCCGATAATCGCGCTCATAAACCTCAAATTAATTGCGCCACCCAATTTAGTCCCATCGTGGGCGACCATCAAACCATAATTTCTAGGCCAATAATTATCGCCAACAAATTCTAATATAATCCTCAAATATCATTTAAATTGGCCACCACAAAAAATCAAGTATGGCGGCGCAATATAATCCACAAAATTAAACCTGGACATTCCCGAGCTCGGGTCAATTTAATCCAATTTGACCAACCCACTTATCGCGCCTCTCGGGCCACTAATCCTCCATTAAATTAGCATACTAATCCACCAAATTGGCCCCAATCCAAACCCTAATCACCTTCACAAATTAACCCCCAAATTAACCCCTAAAATACCCTAAACTTGTCAAAAATATGCAAATAATCCTAATTAGGGTTTAGGGTCAAACTCACCGGGTGTCCGACACTTAAAACGGGCCGGACGAGCCAAATCGGGCTCGGATGAACAAAGTCGCGAACGAAGGTGCCGAAACAGTCTGATCGCGGAACAAGAATCGGTCGAACAAAGGACGCCGGCGGTTTCTCCGGAACGGCGGGACGGCGACGGGGAGACTAGGCGGGTTGGGCTGGATGGCGAGGCCGGGCCGGGCCCAGCGGCCGGCCGGGGCCTGCGGCGCCGACTAAACGGCGACGACTTCCGGCGGGCGACTCGGGCTTTCCCTGAGGCCTTTCACGTAGAACCAGAGGGGGGGGGGAGACAGACCGTGAGATGGAGAGCGGGCGGAAGCGGTTGGGCAAAACCCCGTCCGGGGACCGACCGGCTGATCTGAAATGACGATCGGCGACGGCCAGGACGGAAGCGCTGGCGATTTGACCCGCCGACGCGCACGAGCGCATCCAAGATGCAGTGAGCCGGGAGGAGAGAGAGATGGGGAGAGGAGAGAGACCAAAATGGTCGACTATGACCTCGCGAATCCATGAGCGGAGCGGTGACGGTCGGCACGGTCGTCGGCAAATGACGGGCGGCGAGAAATGACGGGGCGGCGAGCCTCATGGCGCTGCTCGCCGCGCTTGGCATACCAAGGGCCGGGCGGGCGACGGGCGACGGCCGGCGCGGGCGATCGACGGGCGGCGACGGGCGGGCAACGGGTGCAGTTTCGGGCGGTGGGGCGGAGTTGGACGGGCGGGTCAAGGGTGGTCGGGCGAACGGAGCGTATGCATCGGAAGCAAATGAGGAGAAGGAGGAAGAAGAAGAGAAAAAGAAGAAGAAAAGAAAAGAGAAAGAAAAGAAAGAGGAGAGAGAGAGAGTAGGTGGGGGAGGGGACCGACGATGACCGGGTCCGAGGGGGGGGAGGGAGAGAGAGAGAGAGAGAGAGAAGAATTTTTGAAAAATTTATAGAAAATAAAATATTAAACGCAAACCGGGAGTCCGATTTAAAAATCGAAAATTGCCCACTAAACCCGAGTGAACCTCGCAACTAAAAAGGGACAAAGGCCAAATTAATTTGACCAAAATTTTTACGAGGGGTCTACTAGTCCAAATTTGCACCCGGTCCGAAAACCCAAACTTTTTTTCATTATTCCTGAAAATCTCGATACGGCAACCCTGAATCTCGACACCGTCAATTTATTAAGGCCCGAAACACCAAAATCGATTGCAAAGTTCAGGGTCCAAATAACGACGAAATTCGATCGAAAAGTATTCTAGCGAAATCTCTAGTTTAAAATAATAACCGAGAGATCAGCTCTCGGGCGAGATTTTACTATAAGCACACCGACAAATTATGCATGTTATAAACCCCAAAATTTGGATCAAAATCCGGATCGTTACAATTCTTCCCCCTTACAAAAATTTCGTCCTCGAAATTTACAATCCCAACCCAACTACTCAAACAAATGGGGGTATTGGTGTCGATCACTTCCTCGCTTTCCCGGTGGCACCTTCCGTCCCGTGATGTTCCCAAATAACTTTGACCAACGGGATCGTCTTGTTCCTCAACACTTGCTCCTTCCCATCATCGATTACACCGGTTTTTCCACATATGAAACTCTGTCGTCCACGTCTATTACTTCATAATTCAGCACGTGGGTCGGATCCGGTTCGTACTTCCTCAACATCGACACGTGGAAGACGTTATGAACCTGTGACAAATTTGGCGGCAAAGCTAGACGATAGGCCAACGTTCCAATCCTTTCCAAAATCTCAAACGGGCCTATGTATCTTGGACTTAGCTTTCCTTTCTTGCCAAACCGAGACAGTCCTCTCATTGGCGAGATCTTGAGAAACACATGATCGCCAACTTGAAACTCCAATGGTCTACGCCTTCGATCCGCGTAGCTTTTCTGACGACTCTGAGCTGTCCTCAACCTTTCCCGAATAATCTTCACCGATTCTACCGACTGTTGAACCAACTCTGGACCCGTTATACTTCTTTCTCCTACTTCATCCCAACACAACGGTGTCCTACAAGCCCTGCCATATAATGCCTCAAACGGTGCCATTCTGATGCTCTGCTGAAAACAGTTATTGTAGGCAAATTCCACCAAATGCAACTGTTCTTCCCATTTGCCCTGAAAATCCAGTACACACGCTCTCGGCATATCCTCCAGAGTCTGAATAGTCCTCTCAGACTGGCCATCCGTTTGTGGATGATAGGCTGTACTGAATTGTAACTTAGTCCCCATGGCCGATTGCAGACTTTTCCAAAAATTTGCAGTAAATCTGGGATCACGGTCCGAAGTAATTGATACTGGCACTCCATGAAGACGAACTATCAGTCGTACGTATAAGTCTGCCAACCTTTCCAGCTCGAAGTCCTTTCGCACTGCCAGGAAGTGCGCTGACTTGGTCAGTCTGTCCACTATCACCCAAATAGAGTCATGTCCCCTCTGGCTCCTTGGCAGTCCCGTTACAAAATCCATTGTGATGTGCTCCCACTTCCATTCTGGGATTTCCAACGGCTGTAACATCCCACCAGGCTTACAGTGCTGTGCCTTCACCTGTTGGCACGTCAAACACTTGGCCACATGCTTGGCCACGTCCACTTTCATTCCATTCCACCAATAGTGCTGGCGAAGGTTCTGGTACATCTTAGTCTGCCCGGGTGAATACTGTAGTGGCTCCTATGAGCTTCCGACAAAATCTCTTCTTTGAGTTCCAAATCGTCGGGCACGCACAGCCGTCCTCGAAACCTAAGGATTCCATCTTCTGACACCTGAAAGTCTGGTTTCCTCTTAGAGTTGTCCATACTCAGAATTTTCTGAATCTCAGGGTCCGTAGACTGCAACGCCTTAATCTTGGCTTGCACTTCCGGCTCAATCCTTAATGTCGCCATCGACCGAGAGGTTTCCTACCTCAAACTTAAATTCCGAGTCTCGCTCCTTCTAGTAAGGTCCACTCTTTAACCAAGAAATGCGCCGATGCTCGATTTCCTGCTCAAGGCATCCGCTACCCGTTGGCCTTTCCGGGGTGATATGATGTGTCGCATGATCATAGTCTTTCAGCAATTCCATCCAACGCCTCTCATCTCATATTCAATTCCTTCATGCGAAAATAGGTACTTGAGGCTCGATGGTCCGTGTAGATCTAGAACCTTTCTCCACATAAGTAATGCCTCCAAATTTTAAGTGCGAAAATAATCGGCGCTAGTTCCAAGTCGTGGGTCGGGTAGTTCATCTCATGAGGTCTTAAGCGCGCGATGCATAAGCAACTACTCTTCCATGTTGCATTAGCACGCATCCCAATCCTCTAAAGCGAAAGCATCGCTATAAATCTCATACCCGCCCGGTCCTGAAGGAATCGTCGATCTTGGCGCGATTGTCAATCTTTGCTTGATTCCACGAAAACTCTCTTCGCACTTTTCGGTCCATTCAAACTTGGTTTCCTTCTTAAGCAACCGTCAATGGAGTGGCTATCGGCGAGAATCGTTCCACAAATCTCCTATAATAACACCCAGGTCCTAAAAGCTTGAACCTCGGTGACTGTCGTCGGTCTCGGCCAGTCCATCACTGCTTCAATCTTTGCCGGGTCCACGGAGATTCCTTCTCCGGATATTATATGTCCAAGAAATGCTACTCGGTTCAGCCAAAACTTCGCACTTGCTAAACTTAGCATACGATGCGTGCTTCATAACGTCCGTAGAACCTTTTCCAAGTGTACTGTGTTCCTCGGAACTCTTGAATACACTAAAATATCATCAATAAACACGATCACGAACCGGTTCTAAGAACTCCTTGAATACCCGGTTCATTAAATCCATGAAAGCAGCAGGGGCATTAGTCAGTCCAAATGGCATCACCGTAAACTCATAGTGTCCATATCTAGTCCTGAATGCTGTCTTTGGAATATCCTCCCTTTGGATCCTTAACTGGTGATACCCTGTCCTCAGGTCAATTTTAGAAAATACCGAGGCTCCTTGCAACTGATCAAACAGGTCGTCAATCCTTGGAAGGGGATACTTATTCTTGACCGTCACTTGATTCAGCTGACGGTAGTCGATACACAACCTTAAGCGACCCATCCTTCTTTTACGGCGAATAATAAACTCGTGGGGCGCGCTTTCGGTGGATAAAACCTTTGTCAGTAGTTCCTGCATACGGACGCTGGTGCTTCAGCTCTGACAATGACGTTACAGCAGGCGGCCGAAGTTGGCTCGATTCAGGGGGCCAACTCGATATGAACTCTTCCCGCTGCGGCGGCGATCAGCGATTCACGAAATAGCCGGGAAAGTTACGCGGTATATTCTCAGCGACACTTCCTGGCAGCGGATCGACCGCGGCTAAATAGCCTTGGCGGCCCTCATCCAACAACTTGGTTGCTTCCGCGAAAGCGAAACCCGAGGATCGGGGTTTCCTCCTCGACTCCTGAAACTCAAATTTAGAAGCGCCCGGCCGAATAATTTGGATCGCTGCAGTACTACGATTATCCACGGCATTACTGGCAACTAGCGGTCCATACAATCAAATCAAAATCATACATCGGCAACACAGCTAGGTCTATCATGCTTTCTACACCACCAATCACTATCTCACAATTCGGGCATCCTAGAGATATGCATATCTTATCCTTCAATGGTGTAGTCACACACAATTGCACTTCTAACATAACGAGGCTTTAATCCGATCAATTCAACAAAACCGAAAGCGGATATAAGCGAATGCGATGCTCCGGATCAAATAATGCATATGCTATATGGTGGCACGGAGAAAACCATACACATGACCACCCACATTCCACTTCCCTTTCCCGTGCCCGTTGCATACACCCGTCCTTGTGCGTGATGCATTCATAATAGCAATGAGCACTCGAATGGTTCCCATTCGGTGACATGCGATGTCGGGGGCTCCGCTGGGCGGCTAGGGGCAGTTCCCTAATTTGGTGGTCAAGCCCCCGTTTAAACCAAGCCCCAAATCTGTTTTGCTGAAAGTTCGGCTTCTCGATGTTCCTCCTAATGATTGGGACAAATCGCTGTTCCATTATCGGTTTCTTCCCAAAAGGCGGTTGTCCCTAACAAAAGGCGAACATCCCTCTGAGGCCTACCTCGTCCTTGGTTACCGTCCTCTCCCGCCTATAGCCATCGTCTGCTATGTTCCCACATCGGGATTAGAGACTACATCTAAACCGGTCTAGTCCTTGATGTCTTGGCTACAGCAATATCATTTTGAGCATAAATAACCGCGGACTCCGATCCGCGAAACCGTGTCAACCTCCCCCGGCGCACCTCTCCGCGGGTCAATTCTTGTCCCCGGTGAAGGAGGTACACTTAGCACCCATTCTTAGCTACCCTCATGCTCCTTATCCTCCGGCCTTTGGATCGAATTGACCTTGCTAACTTTGTTGACCGATCCATGTCACGCCCACTCCTCGATGCCCCGTCCCTCGCGGTCCTGTCATCGAACTCGGCGACTTACACCAACCCTCTCCCTAGCAAAGCTTAAAACTACCATTACATATAGAACTTTCCCAAAAGCTCTCGGAAAATATGGCCCGTACGTCAAAAAGCGGTTCCCTCGGGAAACACCCTTCCCTTAGTGGCCTTCCACCAATCATTGGCATTGTCCTGCGGTTGGTACCGGCCAATGTTACCTTTTCAACCTCGGTGCATCCCCTAGCACTTCAAAGGCCTTCTCC
This sequence comes from Syzygium grande, assembly GCA_024733475.1. NCBI lineage: Eukaryota > Viridiplantae > Streptophyta > Magnoliopsida > Myrtales > Myrtaceae > Syzygium > Syzygium grande. Next base: position 13,130,988 of record JAMXDD010000001.1, on the reverse strand, counting down.
GGTTCCTCAACCCAAAAAGGTGCGGTCTAATCCACGATCACCCTTGCCATTGAACCTCGTGCTCGCTTGGTTTCAAAAACTGCTCTACCAATTTAGACATTGGCCTGGCCACATTCTTTGGACCTGGAATTGGATTCTCCACATTTCACGATTTCCACCATTTCCATTATTTCCATTGTTCCGTTATTCCCGTTTGCCCCATTGGCGTGACCATGGCGGCCTCAATGTTAAAAGACGGCGACAATAGTGGCATCTCTCTCACAGCCAATCTACCTCCCGAATTCCGGCTTCCTCGAGGGGCTCTTGGGATCCCATCAATCAAGTCCCCTCGGATCCTCCGCCTCTTACTTGCGGTTCCATAATCAGTCCGACTCCCATTAAGGGACCTCGACCTCGACCTCTACCTCTTCTCGGCCTCGACCTCTACCTCGTCCTTGGTTACTCGTCTCTCCAACTTTATGGGGTCCATCGTCAAATTAGCTATAATTCCCACATCGGGATTAGAGACCCTTAACCCAAGCTAAACCGGTCTAAGGGTCCTCTGGGCGGGGGCTTAATGTCAGACTCTGACAATCAATCCTCGGCATGCGATTGAGCATAAATAGCACAGGACTCGATCCGCGAACACGTGTACTAACCTCGAGTCAGCCTTTTTTGCACTTCACTGCGGTCAATTCACGCAACCAATCAATCAAGACCACAGTACAGTCAGGAGGTACACTTAGCACCGCGAGGTCCACCTATTGGCTACCCAGGTCATCGCTCCTTATCACTCCGGGCTTGACCCTGGTGGATCGAGCTGACCTTGCTTTGATACCAAATCAAGCGGGGATGTCACGCCCGCACTCCTCGGTCGCCACATCCCTCGCAGAGGTCGATTCGTGTCACGGCGTCCCAGGCCGTCGCCGACCCAACACCCAACACGAGATATACAGCACATGCGGAAGCAATTAAAACTACCCGTACATATATAAACGTATAACCAAGGGTAACCACCAAAAATCCACACTTGTACTAATCTTTGAATTCATATACAATATTCAATTACAGCCCGGCTACCAAAAAAAAATCAAAAAGCGGTTCAAGGCCACTCTTGACAAAAAGGGTAAGTGGCTCGGGGTTCGTGTACTACAATTAACGGGGTCTTCCCCAAAAATGTATCGGGACACCTGTCCTCCTCAAAGCCGGGGATCTGAAAATATCGGTTTTACAACAACCGTGAGAATAAATCTCGTGAGTAATTCCCTAAACCTAAACTAGGCTAACATGCACCTCGACAAGTCTTGAACAACACAAAGTACACACATTATAGCGACTCGGGCCCTCGGGCCTAAATCTAATTCACTAGACCACTGCGGGTTGGGTGTCAAATCAACAAAAAGCGACCCAGCGGCAAAATATAATCACAGTACATACACGTGCGTTTCTATGTCTGGCGCTTTTGTGTTATCAAAGTATGCTAGTGCTCGCACTCATGCTCATGCCTCATCAATGCATTATCGCACACTTTGCACAAAGACCAAATAGCACTCAGCCAATTCTCCCGTAAATTACTCCTCCGACCCATATTAGCGTTAAGCGCATCGGTCGACCAGCGTAAAAGCATCAGGTCCACACACAAACACCAAAGGTGAGATCGATCTCTCTGTTTCTTAGCCAGCCTTAGCTCATGCCACCCATTCTGACCAGCCAGCGTAAAACGCATCGGGCGGACATCTTCCCCACAAGTAATCCGGGCATCGTCCCTCGTAACACGCCTCGGGACGGGTTCACTACCCCCGCGTAACACGCATCAGGGGTTTATTGTGATCACACATTCACAAACCTCAATTTTATCTCTGAACCCCAAATTATACATGCGTAACACGCGATCGGGCATTTTAGGTGATCACAATGCACATGTCATTCAAGCATACTTGTGAATGCACATGCCGTGCCAATGTTCGTGATGCACATCCATGGCCATGAAATTCACACTTGGGCAATTCACAATATTCAATTTCATAAATTAACATGCCCACTCAAACAATCAAGTTTAAATCAGCCATAGCATCAAATCACACACTATCCATGCACAATTTTACTTAACGGGTCAACAAGCATTCGTGCATTCGAGGCTCACCAAGTCAATCCATTTCTAGTCCCGCTAGACCCGTAGCATAGCATCATCAAATTCACCACAAATAGGCTCAATTAGCCAATCAATTCCACAAAACTGATCGATTCCTATAATCGCGCTCATAAACCTCAAATTAATTGCGCCGAACATGCCCAATTTAGTCCCATCGTGGGCGACCATCAAACCATAATTTCCAGGCCAATAATTATAAAACAACAAATTCTAATATAATCCTCAAATATCATTTAAATTGGCCACCACAAAAATCAAGTATGGTGGATGTCTCTCTAAGAATATAATCCACAAAATTAAACCTGACATTCCCGAGCTCGGGTCAATTTAATCCAATTTGACCAACCCACTTATCATTCGCCTCTCGGCCACTAATCCTCCATTAAATTAGCATACTAATCCACCAAATTGGCCCCAATCCAAACCCTAATCACCTTCACAAATTAACCCCAAAATTAACCCCTAAAATACCCTAAACTTGTCAAAAATATGCAAATAATCCTAATTAGGGTTTAGGGTCAAACTCACCGGGTGTCCGACACTTAAAACGGGCCTGACAGGCCAAATCAATTGCTCGGATGAATGGTGTCGCCGAACAAACTTAAAGGCAATGCCGGACAATCAGCTTTCTATTACGGATTGCGGAATCATAGGATCGGCGGGAATCTGCCGATGTCGCCCGGATTTTGGTTCTCCCATGACAGGCGTTGCCCAAAGTTAGGCGGCGGGAGACTAAATCAGAGCTTCAACTACACTACGGGCGAGCCCAGGCGGTAAATGGCTAAATCAATACTGGGACTTGGAATATCCGGTTCTATTCTGGCAGCGGCCAGGACGAAGATTTCGGGCAGGCTATAAAACTAAAAGTGGATTTAGCTCTGACTTCCAGGGAAAGCAAAGAAACTTCACAAATTGAAAGCCAGTGAACTGATCTTTGTCAATTGAAACCTAAGGCAGCTCAATGAGACAAATTTAATAGAGCCTCCATACCTCTGACATTATTCACTTAGGGATGAGGGAGATCGACCGAAAAAAAGGATTGGGAGAACTCTGGGATCGGAGAATTTTTTTTCAACTGAAAAATTTATAAAAAATAAAATATTAAGCATAAACTAGAATTTAAGCTTTTGGGTTTGAATTTTAACATGATTTAAAAATCCGTGAAAAGAAAAGAGAAAGAAAAAGCCCACTAAACCAACAGTCCGTGAACCTATCAACGTTAAAAAAAGGGACAAAAGAGGCCTAAATTTTTTCAATTTGACCAAAATTTTTCTCACGTGTTCAGGGTCTACTAGTCAAATTTGCACCCCGGTCCGAAGAACCCAAACTTTTTTTTTTTTTATTCTAGTCCAAAATCTAAATCCACGTAAGAATCATTATTCAACGTTAGCCAATCGACCCCAATTTATTAAGCTCTGAAACACCAAAATCATTTGCAAAGTTCGGGGTCCAAATAACGTGAAATTCGATCGAGTGCATTCTAGCAAATCTCTAGTTTAAAATAATAACCGAGAGTGATCAGCTCCTCATAGATTTTACTATAAGCACAAAGGACGACAAATTATGCATGGGTTATAAACCCCAAAATTTGGATCAAAATCCGGACTGTTACACAAGTGACTTGTCATTACCTATATGAACCTAATGCAAGGGATCGCCAACCACATAAATTGGGTTACCATCACTGTTGATTTTCTTTAATTGGCTTAAGTATGATTCCCTCTCTGTATAGTCAGAGGATCAGCCGAATTCACTAGTATATGGGTGCTAAGATGCTAATAAGGGAAAACGAGGACACGACTTGTGACAGTATGCTATCCCACGCATAAATGACTCTCTAGGCCTCTATAAAAGGGATTACCTTTTAGCCACCAAGCCCTCCTTCGAATTTTGATTAGTACCTTAGAACTATTTTATAATAGCAGAATTATGATGCACAGGTTCCAAATCATGGCAAGTGTAGAGCATACTACCAGGACTAATTAGCATACATGCGTTTGTTTAAAGAATCATACTAGGCAAAAAGGTAGCAATGAAGATTTAGGGATTCATAATGCACACAACTTTTATTTCTCAAGGCTTTTCTGGGGAGCTGATCCTGCCTCTAAACATTACAAGCCTAGCTTTATATAGACACAAGCGACCAATTATTGGCGAAGTTCTGGAAGTCACCAATAATTTTCCATGGACTTATGGACTCTAGGACTACTGACTTCTTAGACCACTGACTTATTCAGACAATTGACCGATGAGACGACGGTAGCGAGCTTATTACGACCCTAACCAGCGATTTTTCAACTTGCTATAGTATTGCTATAGTGATGAACAGTGGATCTGCTACATTATTTTGCTATAGTACTTTTGCTACGGTAATTTCCGACAACGAACCATTTTTTAAACACACTTTCTATGTCTTCAGATGTCGTACTTGTGAATGGGCTCTTCGGTATTGTCATCATCGAAACTGTCTGAACTGTCTCTGTCCTTTTGTCTTATGTATTTTCTAAGGAGTCGTTCAACTTCTACAATTTCTAGGGCCACCTCTTCACAAAGTTCTAAGGATGTTTTATCTTTTTTGTGGAGACTCAAAGGAAGTAGATGGAACATCCGCAGAACTCAAGACAACATCAGTGGAACATGATGGAATATCTAGCTGGGGTAGGTTCCCTAATTGCAGTGATGGACTGGTTTTGTCAAGACCCAAATTGAGTGCAAGTTGTAGCTCAGTGTAATCATATGGGTCTTGCGATAATGGTCCTCCCCATAAATCTTGTGATTGAGGGGCTTGGGATGAGGACGAGGCAACGACATCCATATTAGCTTGCATATATATATTTAGTGGACATAATTAATCTATGAGCAGCTACTTTATCACATCATGCTTCAATCGGATGTGTCTATTTTTACCATTGAAATTTTTTTCATTGTAATGGTTATTACTGCTTGGCTATCACGATACACAAACACCAAAGGTGTTGGTTTAATTCATAAAGGAACATCTGCTAAGAAGTTTCTTAGCTACTCAGCCTCATTGCTAGATATGATGAGTTTACCACCCATTCTTTCACATTGGCCACAATATTGACTTGGAAAATGACCATAGCAATCACGTCATCAAATCATCTACTTCAACTAAGTCAATTTTTGGTTTAGCAGAATTGTCATTTCCCCCACAATTTTTGTTTGGCTGATTTCCATGTTACAACATCTCCACCAAAGCTGAACACATATCCTATATTGGATTTTGTCTCGTTTCAATTTGAGATCTAGTTAACATCACTGTATCCTTCTAACACAATGGAAAATCCACTATGTAAAATGCCGTAGTTTTATATTCATGTCTACAAAATTACAACTCCGAAGTCTATATTTGATCTTCATATCTTTCTTTTTGGCCCACACTTTTTCTCATTCAGTCTCACAGTCACACACATTAAGCAACACACTCAATTCTCATACAACAATTTATAAGATAGCACATTTCACAAGTTATACATGTATATGTAGGTAGCATTGATTGCACGTAGACTTCCGAAAAAAAAAAAAAAAATTTAGCAGTCACAAAGCAATTGGGCACATTGAAATTGCTATGAGCCAGAAATAAAAGATAAGAATACAATCATATAAACCACTCGACACAAAGAAGATTCAGGAAAAGAACATTACTGAATGCATACATCCTAACGTAAGAATGTAGGGTTTATCTTCTTAATAACGAGATTTAGTGTTTTTCCATACATCATCACACTATATCATCACCGTTATCCATAAGAACATTATGCTATCAGATTCTCAATGAAGAGGATTACCTGACATGGAAAAAATAGACCCCAAGGTTCAACTATTTCGTGGAAAAGTAACCCAAGAAAATTAGTCCAAGAAACAATATTTTGCTGATAATAGCAAGAATAACTAAATTAATATGACGTTGTTCATTTACAGAAATCACTTGACACATTGCCAATCAACAAATATCATCACTTAGCTCAAGTAATCGAACATTTGACACTGATATTCCTTAAGTTGATTCTGGATAAAACCTCTTCATTGGCAACACTTTTTCTAATTAAATAGGGAAAATTATCTCCAAAAATCAAACTTAACTAAGGTATTAAAAGCCATTCACACCCACTACAACATCGGCCTATACCTCGATGTATCATTAACTGATCACGATTTCTTATCTTCACTGAAAATAAAACATAGACTAGACAATTCACGAATAAAAAATAGAAAGTTATTGAGTGCCCCAATTTCCAGTCCAAACCGCCTACGATTATGCGATACTTGTCCTTTACCATCTCCAAGGCCTCGTTCAATTTCAACAGCGGTGGTAGTAGCGGCAATTTTAGTTTGGGAATCTATAAGGCAATTACTTTAAAGATTGTTGGAAAAATATTACATAATATGAAAAATATTAATTGTTGAAAATTTCTTAGAAAATATGAAAAGTAAGATCAATTGTTTGATGACTGGTCGACACACCCTTACACCCGTTAGGACACCCTTTTATGTCCTTTCATGTGCGGGGTATTTGTGTTTGACCTTTCTTTTTGTACATTGTATTGAATAGTTATATCAATCCTTACCTTACCAAAAAAAAAAAAGATCAATTGTTTGAGGCCCACAAGTACTGCCCTTAAAAATAATTTCATCCCTATGAGCACCAAACTCGATGTGACAGTCTCCCAAGATACAACAAACTATTTTCTTTATTCGCACCGAATAATAGAATGAACATGAACAATGTTATGTGTATAACCAAGCAAAGAAATAAAAGACATGAGGAGGAAAGTTTAATTCTCTTTTAATTTGGTGTTTCTTAAAGGATTGTGGTTTGAATTTTAAATTTATATTTGAACGAAGAGAGAGCTGTTAAGAAACCATTATAAAACAATTGGTAATTATTAAAATGATGACTCTTATAAAGCCATTATAAAGTTGTTACAACGCCGTTACGAAGTTGTTATATAACCATTACAAAATGATTGCTTTTATGGTGGTCACGCTCTTGTGGATGTCTCTCTACTCTCCAATTTATCCACCGAAGAAAAGTCAAACGTTCTCAGCTCACTCGTAAATCTTATTATTCACAAGCATAGCTACGATCACTCTTTTCTTTTAGGTATGGAAAGATTTAAAAGAAAAATGGATTTTAGAAAAGAAATTATGTCGTACATATTTACTGAACACTTCCACCGAAACGTATAGTAAAATACAGCAAGTAAAGTTCTACTCTAGATTGTTCAATGATGATCACATCACGAGTTGAGGAGATTTGCTACTGAGATCCCTTAACTTTATGGAAGGGTTAGCGTTGCACATCGACGGTATAAACAAAGAGCACATAAGGGGATACACAAGCAATTTTAGTGGACCTGGATACCAGGTAATACTTGAGGAATGACATTTCACTTTTTGAGAGTTTTCTCAATGTTTGCTGCCGAGATCAATAGGAGTGCCAAAGTTCATACATTTAGAGGTTAAAAGTCCCTTAAATGACTGAATTGATGGAGTATTTATATCAAGCTGATCAAATGGATTGGTTGACAAGATTATACCATGCGACAATTATGATATCCTGAAAATTCGATCAAATTTGGTAATTTATGAAATTGTGATTTCATCGACGCTCTATTAGTTAATTCTCGCTTTGGCCTGATCACCCAGGGAATACTAACCAAAGGGGAAAAGCTATCAAATAATTTTTAGCAGCCACCTGTTAGTTCGAGATAAACTATAGTTGCGATTGATCGATTTCAGTTATGAATTATGATCCGATTTTGCATGTCGAGTGCTTAAGGATATCACACCCGAACTATAGGATGTCGCCTCATAATTTTTACGAATTGGCCATCGAAAATTATTTGCTAACTTGCCCTTCTAGAAACCTCTTTGTTAGATTAAATCTTGGCCGTTGGATGGAACTTGGAGAGCAAGGCTTGATCTTGGCCGTTGGATAGAACTTGGACTTTGGAGGCACCACCATCATGACATGTATTAATGGCCATAGGACTTTAGGGGCATCTCATCATGTTATTTTGTCCATTATTCATTAATGCAAAGATTTCCAAGATCAAGTTATTAATGACATTTCATGATGATATTTTGGCTCTTATTCATTAATGCAAAGATTTTCAAGATCATTTCATTAATGGCCAAGATTTTCAAGATTATTTCATCATAACTTTTTGACTTATATTCATTAGTGGCTAAGATTTTAAGAAGATTTGGTAATGATGGTCAAATCTAGACTATTAATGCAGGAAGATTTGGTAATGATGACAAAATTTAGGAAGATTTGGTAATAATGCTATTTTGTCTCTTTTTTACTTGGGCTAGTATAAATATAGAGAGGGAGAGAGAGAGAGAGTTTTCTCGCGCGCCTTCCTCTCCTCCCTCACGCCACCACCCTTGAGCCTCGTAGATCGCCGTGTGCCGTTCATCGCCGTTTGCCACTTGCCGTGTTAAGCCGAGGCCACCACGGATAACTCGTGTCGTTGCCATCGTCCTCGCATTGTCATTGTTTTTAGACGAGTAAGTTAACATCTAATCCCTTGTTTAGGATATTTAACTTGCATTGGGTAGTTTATCTAGTTAATGTTTTAGTGTGTTTGAACTTCTAGAATGAGCATTGGCATGTCTTGATTGCTAGACTAAGTTGATGTAGATGTTGGATGTTGATTTGAACTCTTGGTGTGGTATTTTCATGGCTGAGAAGTGGTGGATCTCAAAGTTGAAGGCGTTTCCTGGAGTTTTTATCTTGATTTCAGAATCGATTTTACTGTATGTTCCTGGTTTCCCATTTTTATAAAGCATTTTGTGGTTAGAATCTTGAAAAGTGTTCTTCATAAAAGTTGTTCACAAGATCTTGATCTATAACATACTTAAATTTCAGATTTTTCTGAGCTCAAATGGGTTACACGAAGGTCAATTTCTTACCGAATCAGAACTGTTTTATACTGTGGATTCCGTGACCTTCGTACCTTCTCAGATTTTTATAAAAATTTCTAGTTCGATTTCGACCATACTTCCTTCACAAGATTTGTAAGCGAAATCCATGTCTACAACGTATAAAAATTTCAAAGTGTTTTGAAAGGATTTGATTTGTAAAAAGAGTATTTCTTATGGTTCAGTTCCCTCGTTCCGACGGACCAGTTCTGAGTTGTTTCCGAGCCATCAAAAGTGATCTTTGTATAAGGATTTTGGGATTGTGTTCTTCATGGAAACTATTTGTGAAGGTCTTGTTTATAACATATTCTAATTTTATAATTTTTGGAAACCATTTGCTATGCCTTTGAGATTGATTTTTCAAATCATGCAAATCTGTCCAGTTTTACTAGATTTCCATGATCTGCTGGTTCTTACTTTAAAGCATTAGTTTTTGAATTCTGCCCTTCTTTGGAAACAATAACCACACTTATCTAGCTTTTTAATGATGTTTATTTGGCATTGATCTGATGTCAAATGCTTTTGTAAATTCATGTTTGAAATGAGGTTCACAAAGTCGATTGACCATTTGCATATGTGACCACTTGTTATTGTTGTGCGGCATGCATGTAAGCACGATTCATGTATGCATTGGCTAAATGAAAAGATAAGAATTGGCCTGAATGCTTGTGTGCTCGTGTGGTCACACGATGGAGCTGTCTCGCTGTGTATCGCTTGACGATACCCAGTTTATCGAGGTTCATGCGTATCGCGCTCGGTTTATCGGATGCCTAGAGATTATCTGGATTGCCGATACTCCGGATGCCGGATCGCAGTCCGAGGGGATCCGATGCTCCCTTACGGGATACCATCTTACTGTATCGTTTGATGCTGCTATATTGAAATGCCGCCATCCCATGTATCGCTTGACGTTGCCGTGCCCGATGGGGCGGGACGATGCCCGGTTATGCACGAAGACTGCCATCTCGCTGTGTGTCGCTTGATGTATAGTGGCCAAGAGGGATCGTAATAAATGGAATACGTGTGGTGCATAGTGCTTGATTATGGGGTAGAAACTGCTAGGCATGGTATGGGACGTGTCCAAGTGGATTCTGCCTTTATAATCGAGACACGCCACATGTGATGCATTAATGTATGAGAAATCTCATTACACGTTTTGAGTATGTGATATGTTTTATGCATTGTTGTGACATATGACTATCTATGTTATGCATAATATGCGTGCGAGGGCAAGGTAAGGATGCCTGTGGTTGGTTAATGATTTGTGCACGTCACGTGATTAGGGACCCCGAGGTGAGTTGACCTTCTAAACGGGGCTTAGGCGTTAACTTATTGAGATTTTTATCTCATTTGTGGTTGTTAAATATTTTTCAGGCCCTTAGTATGTTGATGCACCCAAAGATGATTTGGGGTGCCCAGAAGCTGACTTTTGGTGAAATAGATTGACCCCAACCTGACATTTTTATAGACTTTTCGAAAATGCCTAAAGTGGACTTGTAAAAAAAAAAATGTTCCCAGGGGTTAATCAAGTAAATGTTAAAATGGTGTTTTGATTTCAACGTTGCAAAACGTTTTCCTATCTATCCTTGTTTATTGTTATTATCTGGGTGAATCTTTGTTTAGCTTCCGCATGCGTAATCAAAGGATAAAAATGTTAGGTCGGGCGACGCGTCCCCGGGGCGTTGCATCATAATGACCATTGTAGGATGTTGCGCTCCACGAGGTTCGGGGCATGACAACAATATTGGTGTAGGAAACCAACGGTGGATAGACATTGCCACGTGTCGGTGAATGTCGCGCGCGCTTTTTTTTTTTTTTGACTTGTTGCCGAAGGAGGTATTTTTCGTGTAAGGATCTCTCCTAGACCATATTTCACGTGACAGTGGAAGGTAATTTCTTATTTAGTCTAAGTTTGTGATTTTGGAGTCGCTACTAGTCATTATTGGTAGGTAGACTAGAAACCTAATCGAGGTATGAGAGAAATACCACAATTCTACGAACCAGAGATTTTGAGTACGGGGACTTGATTACATTATTGATCCCGAATCGAGATCCCTAATGCCCTTCGGTACCTATGAGCGATATGATATCTAACGTGTTATCTGCGAATTTTCGAGGCTTATTCACTATTCCTATCCGTTGTAATTGTAGGAAAGACCAAACAAGTATTAAATGCAAAATCAAAGTCAATCAATTCAATCAATCCTAAGTAGTCTCTAAAACTGAAAATCAATCAAAACACCCAAGCCCTAATAGAGCTCTAAAAAGCTTGTTCATTTCATGATTTACACATTTTTAGTGCTTTAGGGTTTTTTTGGGAAGAATAGTAGAAGTGCCAAAAGTTATGTACGGAACTTATTTTGGTGCCAAAAGTTCCATTTGGATCACTTAAGTGTCAAAAAATTTGAAAACTGATCTTTTAAGTGCCAACTCCAATTTGATTGGTCGGAAATCTGACGTGGCAATTTTTTATTAGTATTTGAAACCGACGTGGCTCGCCGGAGAGTATAGTCAGCGTGCAAACAATAAAATAGCGCCATTTTATTCACGATATCGACTGTCACGCCCGAACCTCCGTCGAGCTTGCAAAATCCGCCTCGATCGAACAGTTCGACATCTCGGGTTATTGCCTACCTCATCTAAACATCAAAGATTTAATCGCGCAAACGGAAACCATAAACACCACGACAAATTAAACGGGGAGAATTGGGAGAATATACATTTCCATTCTTTAGTCAAACTCATACCATAATATTTACAATATTACAAACCGTACTTTACCGGTTACACATTCCTAAACCCACGAACATTAAGAACAAAACCGATGACTTGACATACCATCTTCCCAAAAAATGCTGCCCTTCAAAAACCGACCGTTTCACCAAACACTAATCCCTAACACCCTTTGCTTGGCGTCCACTCGAACTTGACTCCACATCATCCGAGTCTGAACTCTCTTCAATAGTCTGCTCCTCCAAAGAATCTGATTCTGCCTCTATCTCAATCGGATTATTAATGTCGCCCGATTCTGCTGGAACCCGCGTTCTGATATTCCTTAGCTAAAGTGTCCCAGAAATGAATTTTCGGCTCAAAATTAGGGTCCAAGTACTACTCAAAGGGAGTATGTACTCTGGCTCTCCCACGTCCTCATCAGATTCGGACGGGATGATTCTCCTGTCCTACCTCGGGTTCCGCCTCACCTGGTCCTTCTTGGGGAATAGGCTCTAGGTCAATGTCCATTGGGTCATTCTCGGCTTGCGGCGCTTGGGCTTAGGCTTATGTTCAGCCCCGAAGATCCTTGTGCGGTGGGGTCCGGATGCATACCAGATTGAGCCAAACTAACTTCTGTGCTTGTCAATTCTCCATCAATCGGGGTATCGAGCTGGGTCCCAATCCCCAACTAAATTAAATGGTACATCAAAGCCCCTAATGGACCAAATTCATCCCTGTTTGCATCCCTAAAATACCAAGCTGTGTACACATTTGTTTCCCACAATGGCAATCCTACTTCTACAAATATGGTCGTCGTATGTGTCTTATCCAGGTCATCTCGTCTCCCATCGGGAATTCTGCTATATCGTACTCCGTGTGCACTAACACTCCAAAACGTCTTGGTGGCGGTCGTGGAGGGTTCATTGCTCAGGTCGGGGTTCTAAAACTGTTGGTTTACACAACCATGAGATTATATCTCAACAAGTACACTCCTAAACCCAACTTAGGCTATCACGTACCTCCGCACAATTACACAATCACACACATTCGCTTACATCAAATAATCACATCGCAGACACATCAATTAATATTATTAAGCTCAATCATGCGCACCCCGCACTCAATCACAATTACGTCTTATGCAAACACGTGCATGTACCATTCTCATCCCATTATTCCTTCCATTCTCATTTTCCATTTTCACTCGCCAATGGCCCGCGTTGAAGTACACGCCTCGGGCACTGCTTGCAGTCATTCATTTTCCACTTTCACTCGCCAAAGGAACGCGTTGAAGTACACGCCTCGGGTACACTGCGACCATTAAATCACCTCACTTCCGCTCGCGTTGAAGTAGGCGCCTTAGGCCATGTTTCTTGCTCGCGTAAACGTACGCCTCGGGCTCAACATCTACCACCTTTGCACAACCCGCGTTTGAAGTACACGCCTCGGCTGGCGTCTTCCGATAATACCGGGCATCGTCCCCACGTTCTGATACACGCCTCGGGGCCGGCATAATTTTCCACAATTTCTCATGCCATGCCACGCACCATTTCCTTCTTACTCATGCACACGCTCGACATGCATTTACCACACTCTCCTGACCCATTACACGCAGTTCACACACGCATTAATTTGCACACAGCTTATGCTCACTCAGCATTGGACATGGCAATATCAATAATTAATTTAATCTAACTCACGTGGTGCCCCGCCAAGCATATACAGTCACCCAATTGTACAGCAACATACTGAATTTAATTACCACAATTTATTTTTAATTCAAATATACATCAAACGCGTTAATTCCCATTTTGCTCCAACCAAACGACGTCGGATTAATTCCAATCCTTCACGGCACTTTCTTGCCATTAAATGCCAGGTCTAAAAAAAATCCAACTCGCGTTCGAACAAATCATCACAGCCCTGTGAACAGTAATTCGCAGCTCACTATTCACCTCTAAATGTCCTCCAAAAATTCCAAATTAATTTCTTAAGGCCCGCCAGACATTTCCGATCTTCAATCAACCAAATTAGCAGCCGCATGAACCCAATTTTAACCAAATTAAATCGTCCTTTGATACCCAATGTCCTAAATCAATTTTAGGGAGCGACTTACTGAGTTCTAGACTTAATCGGCTAGAACGGAAAGCGGTGGTGCTCTACAATGACGACGCACTACTACTCACGGCGGTGTCCAGCTTGGGCGGCGGAGGTCCGGCTGGGGCGTGGGGCTTTGCTTGGCCGTGGGTCTTGCCTCCACGGTGAGAAAGAGAGGGAGAGAGAGAGAGAAACGGTGGCTAGTGGTGGTGGCTTGGGGCTGGTACGGTGGCTAGGCGGCGGCTTGAGAGTGGTCCACTTGTGGCGACGAGCAAATGATGCCGTGGTGGAAGAGGAACGCCAAAGGGAAGCTCACGGCAAAGGGGGGCTCACGACAAAGAAGAGGAAGAGAAGAAGAGAAAGGAGAGAGGAAAGAGAGAGAGTTCTTGACTTAAATAGTGCCCATTTGACCCCATGCAAAAATGACTAAAATGCCCTTGTCTCACAATTTTAATCCAATGGTCCCATTCGATCTTATCTTGATCCGACGATCGAGATCGATTTTTGCACAAAAATATCCAAGGGTATACTTGTAATTTTCCAAAAATCCAAGGGTAAATTGTCCAATCAAAATTTTAGGACAAAATTACCAAAATGCCCTTTACCCTTAAAGCTTGTCCTTTAATAAATCCTAAGGGTATTTTGATCACTTTCTCCGTTTTTTGCCCAAATCAAATTTTTTCAAGGATTTGAGCGCACAAAAAATTCACACGTGTCCCCATAACGTCGTCTTAGCATTCCGTCGTGACTTCCTAATTTTTCGTGTCCAATTTGGCCAAAAATCCAATAATTAAATTCTATTAAACGCAACTCGAGCGTTTCTCAAGCTAACGGGCGACTTGCTGAGGAAATTTGCAGAATCGACTCATGATTGATACTGAATCGAGTCATGTGCAAGTCCGCTCGCGCGTGACGATCTCGTTGTCATTAAAATCGTGAAGATCAATCACTTGATCCGAGGGGTACGATCATTCGGTATAATTTCAGAATCATTTGTCAAGTCGTTTCGTGGTCCAACGGAATCACCGCGATCCACTACTAGGACAAAGTGGCGAACCCACCCCTAACTATCCTTGGATCGCCAATAGTGGCTCAAAATATCACTTCTGATTTAATGGTGAAATCTATTCACGATCGAATTTTCTTTAGTCGCATTTAATTGAATTTCCCTAATAGCCTTTCCCTAATGGTTAGCATTTCCGGGAATGATCAGTTTCCCAAGGCGAAATTTACTGCAAGCACATTTCATAAAATTCAGTTATTCAATAAATTCTAATTGGTTGAAATTTCGAATGTCACACCTACATGGCGCCGTTTTATTTAGCTTCTTCTCCCCAAAATAAGAACCCTAATCCCCAAATTGAAAGATGGAGAGCAAAAGCTCAGCAGCGGGTCACATTCGAGATACTTAACCCATGAAAATCATAACCTTGAATCACCAATTATCGTTCACGCTTGCGGATGAAGGGCGGAAGCTTTAGCGACGGCTCACATTCGATTAAAAAAGCAAATTAGATGGTGAGTGTTACTATTTTTGGGGTTACCAAGTCCGAGAAGAACATCTTGGACTCGATTAAATCCTAGGAGAAGATTCCATGGATGCGGCGGTATATAAAAGGCTCAAAGTGCAAATATTTCAAATGGGTTGATGCCAAATTCTCTGGTCGAGCCCACGAAGTGATCTTGCAGCTACTTGAAAAAACGACATCAACCTCCACCTACATTAATGGATTTAGTTAGATGATGTCGACTAAATGCAAGCTTAAATGAAAGGTTTAACATCTTTAGTCGACCATTTGAAGAGGGAAGTTTCAAGGCTGAAAATTGAAAGAAACTTTTATCGAGTATTGATTGTGTTGTTGTTCTCTTGGGTAGTATATTCAAATTTGAAGTGAGCAATGAGAAAAAGTTTGTATGTCTACCATAATCGAAGATGTGGAATATTTACTTGTATTGAGTCATTTGAAAGTAAAGTATGTTACTGGTTTGTTGCAAATTATATGGAACAAAAAGGTTTTGTTCCAATCTATGGTGGAAATGGGAGGTTGGAGTTGGAATTCATTGGTTGTGAGCACTTCAAAATTTTTTTTGCTTGGTTCTGTATTGTATATATTAGTTTGCTTGGTTTTGCATCAGATGTAATGGTTTGCTGCAACCATTTCTACAAACCATGAAGAAATTAAGAGGTGGTAACAATTCACGGTGACTATTTCAGTGCTATAGGTTGTAAATAGTGATCGTTTCAAGTTCTGCAAGTTTTTCTGAAAGTGATCATTTTAGTGTTAATCGCGATGAAAAAGTGATCACTCATGTTGCAATTTTAAAAATATGAACAAGTCAATTTCAACTATGTTTTCCATTGGCTTGCACTAGTCGTGGTGCTTGTTGTTACACCAGTTGAGTTGCTGGTGCATCTTATTCTTGCACCAGCTCATACAAGTGTTGGTGCAAGAAGACGCACCAGCACCCGTAGAGTTGCACCGAGAGTTGTGTTGGTGCAACAGGATGCACCAACAGCCACAATTGCACTAGTGCTGTGCTAGTGCATCTTCTTCTTACACCACAACTTCAACCAACAAAAATAATCAACCAACCACTTTAAAAAACAACATCAGCCTCATAACAAGGTGCAATACAAGAAAATAACAAAAATATTGTCGCCATTGACATTGATTGATTCTTTACAAAAATAAACATGTCTATAAAAAGCATCAGTCCCCAATCACCAAACGAATCCCTCCCACCTAATATGTCAAAGTCAAAGCGAACACATAAAAATAATAGCAGCAATCCCCAAAAGTGAAGATACCATGTCCAGCACCCTCCTATTAGTCAATATGCATAACACCCCCGGCTCCTTTTCCTTTTGTACTTTTGAATTGATTCATAATTCGGGCACTCTTTCAAACTGGACACGTGGTTCGTTAACTGGCATTTCTGTCATATTCTTCTTAGCATCAACAATTTTTTTTGTAGCACGTGTCATGTGTAGGGACCTCTCCGTGGGAACATTGGTCCCATGATCGATCGGTTGAGATGGAACTAGTACTTGGTTCCATTGGTTAAGATGGAATTGATGCAACTTTATTTGTTGGTGGCTGTTTTGAAGCTATACTTGTTGTCTTCTTCTTTTTCTTCTTTGTGCTCTTCTTTGGTTGCGCCCTTGACACTTGAGTTGGCCTACCTTGAGAGATAAATACCTCCGAACTTCTTCTAGGCTATAAGAACATAATTATACTGTTGACCAAATGAATTGAAATACCATAAATTAAATATAGAGTCCTACAAATCTTACATTGAAAATAGTCATTCCAAAGACGTTCATATGTGTAAATCCCATAACCATATTACCTTATTCTTTTCCAAGAACCCCTCTTATTCGCTATGGTACATCACTTTGAGCAACTTGTGGGGAAGCAATTTGTGCAACTTATGAGGGAGCAACCTGTGGATTCCCTATCCTTGTGCAACTTGTACAGTTGGTCGCCTTCTCACCCGAGAAACACATAATAAAATTAAACTCAGCCCATAGAAGACAAACACAACAATGTATAGCTTACTAGATATTTTTTCCTTGTTTGTTCAACAGTGGACTCGAGTTCTTGTTGTTACTATCCTGCCTGTACTTGTCCACAGCACTTGGGCCTAGAATAGGGCCTTTTGTTGGCCCTTGAAGGGCCCAATAATAACCTCTTCAGTAGGTGTTTGTTCCTGGCCTACTATCAGCTCTTACAATAACTTCTTGTTCACGTTGCCTTTTCAACTAACAACCTTTCTTATTGTGGCCTTCCTTGTGGCAATATGAGCATTTCATCTTCACCCGGTCCTACTCATCCTCCCGACTTGATGCCTTTCCCTTCTGTATTCTTCGTTTTTCTTTGGCCTTCCTATTTGCTTCTTTAGTGGCAAAGGTAGAGGGCCTTTACGATTTGTTAGCTCCCAAAATTTGCTACTTGGATATGCTTTGCATCATGAATTGGTACGAATTAAGGTATGAGCTTTTGTACCAATCATGTAGGTAATCCTCTGGCCTTTCTTGCTTAATCAAAATAGCACAAATAGCATAGGGACAAGGAATTCCACTTAGTTCCCAGGCTTGACATGAACACTTTCTTTTATCTAGGTTGACCACATACTTATCATTATTATGAATGATCTCATATCCATTTCTCCAATCCAAATCGGATGGTAGAACCTACTAGCAGCAATGTTCGGATCCAATTTCTTTACAACTCTAAGACCGCATTCTCTCCTCCACTTGATAGCCTCATCTCTTTGCACGTGCGGTTTGGTCATGACCATACGCGAATATCATCAAGCATGCTGATGATTGGCTTGCACATGACCTCTAAAATTCTGCCATTGAAAGTTTCACTAAGGTTATTGTCAATTATGTCACATTTAAATTTTTCGTTGAAGAAGGCCCGACACCATTGCTTAGCTTTTGTCTGGAATAGTGCATCAAAACCTTCCTTTGTCAGCTGCAACAACCCATGTTTGGCTAATCTAAAGTCAGCCATGTTGGTACTCTTCGCTATCTGCCAAAACTGCTTCTATAGCATATTTCCTTTGTAGTTCTTTGCCCAATTTGCATATATGTGCCTCGCGCACATTCTATACTCAGCATATGGCATCAACTCAGCTAATGCAGGAACAAGTCCCTACAAAAATTCAAATCAACAAATACAAGTCAGAAAATACTCAAGTAATTAATATTAAAAGGGAATTAATTTACAATGGTATTACCTTCTGTTGATCGCTCATGAATGCCCATCCTCCCCCATCGTTTATGTCAAGGTCAACCATTAAATTCTTGAAGAACTAGGACCAAGTATCCTTGTTCTCAATTTTGACAACTGCTCAAGCTATCGAAAATATTTGATTGTTGGCATCTCTCCCCACAACAGCCAACAACTTTCCCTTGCATAAACCCTTAAGGAAACATCCATCCAATCTTATAACTCTTCTACAACCAGCCAAAAAGCCCGTTTGCATGCATCAAAACAAACATAAATCTATCAAACCTAGGCCCACAATCAGACAGTGGCCTCTCTACAACCTCAAAGATATACCCTACTAGATGGGTTTTGAACAATGCATTCGCAGGCATAATCCCATACCTGCACATATTCTTCTTTGTACGGACCCATCAAAATTTGCATCACTTTCTGCTTAGCTCTCTTACACTAATTCCTCGACACATTAACTCCTACCTGCTCCTTTACTATCTGCTTAAACCGAGGACATTTGATCTCGGCATTGATTTGGATTGTACTGAAAAATGTTTTGACAACCACACACTTGTTACCCTTTTGTATCAAAATGAATTAAACAAGTATGTTCTTCTCGGAGGGACCTAATCTGGAATGACCCTTTCCTACTTATAGCGCCCATCAGCTTCCAAGGACAATTGGGTTGTGAGCACTTAGCTCTCACAAACTCCTTCATATTTATAATGAATTCTACGCTCCTCTTTTCAACAATAGAACTCTCCACAATAGCTTCTTTTAATTGTTTTGCATCATCAAATTTCACGCCGACACACAAAACAGGATTATCGACATTTGGATCATAGTAAGGGTACTTACTTTTCCTTCGACGAGCAGGTTCTTCATTATCATTCTCCAACCCAGCAGTTTCATTGCCGCAATTTTCTGTATCTTCACTTCCATTACCTCCGGCTGGAATTCCATCCAACTCAAGCCTTTCTCCTAAAGCTGAGAGTTTTTTCTTTAATTTTGTCTTGATTGTTGGAGTTCATCATCGTCTTCGTCACTTAGGAAATTGACAATTGGCAAAGTTTCATCTTCCCGACACACTATATTGAGCAACTTCCCATTCTAATCCAACTAAGTCTTCATCAGCCACATCTTCAACCGAGACTTCACCCGTATTTCTATCACAATCTATCTCCCTCTCCTCCTTCACTTAGCTCTTGTGTTGCCCTCCATCTAACATAGACTCATCCCCAACTTGATTACTCGCTTCATCATTTCCATCATCCTCATTAGCTTTGTCATCACTATAATATTCAACATAGACCTTAGTTTCATCGCCGTGAAGATAATAGTAAATGATATCCTTAATACCATTATCGTCACTAAAAAATCTCAAACCATCCTTCAATTCCTTCCCAAGAACACAATAGTGCAATTTTGCACTTTGCATCGACAAAAATACACCAAATCCCTCACAAAATCAATATATGATGGCTTCCCAACATTGACGTAAATAGTACCTTTGTTTCCACCACAATATTTCCAGTCGTCGGTCGGCGCCAATAACAAACTCTCCACCATAGCAAACAATGACGCCTACATGATTCCCCTCCATTTCAATGATGTACCTAAAGAATAAAAATAAAAAGTCATTCATTGTGACCACATAGCAGAATCATCAACAACTTTACATTTAATTGATTAAACAATTATCGAAAGAAAGAAAGGAAATTGATTTATTCAATTGATTAAACGACATGAGGTGCCCAACACCCATTTTTAAATTCAACCCCATTCGCCCCCACAGAAAACACTAACTAACTAAATAAAGTCGAGTCCCCACCACTGTCCCCCAAAGACTCCAACCAGTTTCCCTCTGCACTGAGCCTCAGTTTCCCTCCATGCCCTATTTTTCAATTTAGTCACATTCGGTCCCCATGTTTTACCCTCCCCACAAAAAATGAGTTCCCCCACCATTTTTCCCTTCCCGTAAAAGCAGTCCAAGCCGAGCCCTCATTTTGCCCTCCGTGCCCTAATTTGCTTAATGAACCCTAAATTCTCCACCCAATTGACCCACAGAAGAACATGATAAACCCGAAAGTGAAGGCGGGCCGAGCCGGCGGTGGGCCAGCAAACAATAGCACAGCTATTATGACGCCCGATCGGCGGCGGTGGCGGCGGTGGGCGGCGGCGGAAGGCGATCAAAGGGAGTCATGGCGGCGAGGGAATGACGTGAGAACTCAAGATCCGAGCCTTAATTTTAGCTCCTTCTTGATGATGTCGTTTTTTAAACGCAGTCCACATAAGAAAATGAAGCGACGTCGTTTCTTGTGGAGGATGGAAAACAACATCGTTTATGTCATTCCATGTGGACTGCAATTTAAAATATTTGCCACGACAACTTATTTTTCTTTAATATAAATGCCACGTATTAATTTGGCCGGAATCTTTCACCGTTGGCACCAAAGTGATAATTTTTCCTCCGATTTGGCATTTAAGTGATCCAGATGGAACTTTTGACACCAAAGTGAGCTCTGATACAACTTTTGGCATTTCTCTTTTCTTCCCCAGTTTCTAAAAATGCAACTTGGGCACTTTTCGAAAATTCCAATTTCACTTTTTGTGGTTGATCATGATGTTTTTGGACCATTCTGTGAATTCTCAAAATTTCTAATTTTTTGGAAAAATTTTTAAAACCGAGAATTGATTTTTTTATGATTTTCTGAAAATTTTTTATAAATTTTTCTATTTTTCTATTTTTTATTGATTTTCCAAATTTTTATATTTTATATTTGAATTTTTGGAATTTTTATGAATTTTTGAAAATTTTTGAATTTTTATGGATTTTCCTGACAATTTTTTGAATTTTTTTTGTTTTTCTATGAATTTTCTCAATTTTCCTAATTTTTTTAAAATATTTTCTTATTTTTAAATTTTTAAATTTTTAAATTTCCATGGAAAATGAACCTGTGACCGACTGGTTCAACCCGGTTCAGATTAAATAGAGCTGGGTGTCATGACGCCAATCGCCGATCATTGTCTCCGTGGCACGGTGCCAAAAGCGACACCGTTTTGGGCATTCTTCATTTAGGGGTTTTTTGAGCGGTGGTGCGTCTTTGTTCTATATTCAATGTTTTCGAGGCCACCGGTTTGAGCTCGTCACTAACGAACCTCCGGTGACCTTGTGACTGATTTTCTGATTTTGTGTTTCCCTCCCATCATCATCCATCAATCTAACCTATCTAGTTCGTTGTCGGAGTATTCTCGGCCGACGAAAAACCGATCAAAAAAACCCTAACCTAAAACCAATTTTAATGAGCTCCTCTAATTTTCAGATCAACATACAGCCCATCCTAACCGTCTAAATCGATTTAAGCGACTAACAAAGCATTAAAAATGGTTGAAGGAAGCTAACTTGACGGGCTTATGGCCCGCGTGATGCTCGACAACATTGTCCGAGCTCCGGAGAGGTGGTTTAATGGGCGACCAAGGCGATTTATGCCGTTTTCAACCAAAAATGCAAGTAAATAACATAAAGCATGTTCAGAATCAAATTCTGAGCATCGCAATCAAGAGTTGCAAGATCTAGCACGGTGAAGTTCAAATGTTCAATTTGGAATTCTGGAAAAAATTATGATGCTGATCGATATTTACCTGTCTTGTTCAATGATCAAACAACTTCTTAGAGCTGATTTGCTGCTCTGAGTCCTTCTCCAACACACAGGCTTCAAGTAGACGGTCTCGGAACTTTCGGAGATGCTCGGATACGTCGATCAAGGCTCATTTTTAGGCTATGGTGATCGATCGATCACGGTTGTTCAGTGAGGAAGTTCATTGCCTAAGCTGATTTGTTTGGCGCTTTTCCGAGCCGGTCGAAAAAGTGTCGATCACTCAATTTGGGGAACCTCAACTCACATTCTCTCTAATTTTTCTCTTTTCTCGCTGTTTCTCTCTCCTCTCCCTCTCGGCAATCTATCGAACAGGTTCCCCCTTCTCGGGTCCGTTTTTTCTTTTTTGTTGATTGGTTTTTTCCCGCTCAAAGTTCGTTCCACCAACTTCCGATCGGTTGGAATGATTAACGGTGTTAGCTGGATATTTTCCAGCTGGACAAACCCATTAAAATGTGCTAAATTTTCCACATTAAGTCGGCAAAGTCTCGGGCATGAGTTGGTTTTTTTTTTTTTTTTGGGTTTAGTGCATTTTGAGCAAGTCGGGTGAAGAAGATGAGTAACCCGGCTCAGGTCGAGTTGACCTAGTCGACCCGACAAACCCGGGTTGGTCTAAATTCTCAAATTCAACCCGATTTTAACTCAATTTTTCAAATTTAACCCCAAAATTGAATTTCTCATCATATTCGAACCCAAATATATAATTTGCCCCAATTTTTATTATAATTGTGTCCAAGATTTTCTCATTTTTTATTCGGGTTAATAGGTGTTTACTAAATTTGATGTCTTAATGACGTGATTAGGCAAAATTGATGCGAAAATTGAATTATCCACATTTGATTAACCTAGAAATAATGATCTCATATTTCGACAATTTCATATTGGACCACGATTCCCAATTTGTGTTTAAAATTCTTAATTTTCAATTTAATTTTGGGGATTTTTTTTTTATTTTATACCAAATTGTGCAATTAGACCAACCATTATGCAATTCAAGGTCCCAGAATCATTTGTTGTGAAGACACTATGACTTAAAAATGACTGAAAAAAAAATTTAATTGCATTTTTGGTTCAATTTGAGTTTAATTTTGCCCAATTTTGGGAAAAACATATACCCAATTGAGATTTTTCAAAATTGATGATGTATTCATGAAATTGGATTTAAAATAAGACTAATAACTATTTTTATGGAATTTTCTGATTCCATTTGCTAGTTTTCTTGATTTTCTCACCTATTTTGACTAAAAAGAAATTAAGGAAAATGCATAAAAAGAGAAAAAAAATTATTTTTTGGTTTAGAAATAGGTTTCTAGGCTTGGTCAAGATTCTTACACCTAATTTTGAAATTTTGAAAAATTTTAAAAAATAATCTAAAAATTAGATGTCAACAACTACCCTCTTTGAGATTGAGCTCATTAGAGGTTGATCTCAAAGACAATGTGACTCCTGAATTTTTAGTTGACTCATTGAAATAGATAAGATGGAAATTTCACGATAATTGATTAGGGATCTTGCTTTTGAAATCCGTGATCTAATCCAAAGATTCTTAATGATTGAGGGAGAGAAACTTACTTTTTTGTGAGAGTTCCTTTGTTACTTATCCAAGGGCATGAATTGATGGTGGTGATGATTATGATGGTTATTCAGATTTCATGGTTTAAAGGCGAACTCACGAATCATGAACACCGAGGCTCTTCGCTTGAGAATTTTGGATTTGCTTAATGGCTCATTGCCTTTAAGACTTTGGATTTGTCTAGTGGTTCCTCACCAAAAAGATTTTAATTTTGCCTAGGGGCTCTTCGCTTGTAGGGCTTTGGATTTGTCTAGTGGTTCCTCACTAGTAGAACTTTAATTTTGCCTAGGGGCTCCTCATCTATAGGACTTTAGATTTGCCTAGTGGTTTCTCACCAAAGGGACTTTAATTTTGGAGACTTGCCAAGTGATTCCTCACTCATAGGATTTTGGAAATTGCCTAGAAACTCTTAGCACTGTAGGACTTTGAATTTACCTAGCGGTTCATCACTAGTAGGACTTGAATTTTAGAGATTTGCCAAGTGATTCCTCACCCGTAGGATTTCAAAATTGCCTAAGGGCTCCTCTTTGTAGGACTTTGGATTTGCCTAATGGTTCCTTACTAGTAGGACATTAATTTTGGAGACTTGCCAAGTGATTCCTCACTCGTAGGATTTTGGAAATTGCCTAGAGGCTCCTCGCTTGTAAGACTTTGGATTTGCCTAGTGGTTCCTCACCAGTAGGACTTGAATTTTGGAGACTTGCCAAGTGATTCCTCACCCGTAGGATTTTGGAAATTACCTAGAGGCTCCTTGCCTGTAGGACTTTGGATTTACCTAGTGGTTCCTCACTAGTAGGACTTGAATTTTGGAGACTTGCCAAGTGATTCCTCACTCGTGGGATTTCGGAAATCGCCTAGGGGCTCCTCGCCTGTAGAACTTTGGATTTGCCTGGTGGTTCCTCACTAGTAGAACTTTAATTTTGAAGACTTGCCAAGTGAGTCCTCACCCGGGATTTTGAAAATTGCCTAGAGGCTCCTAGCCTATAGGACTTTGGATTTGCTTAGCAGTTTATCACCAATAGGACTTGAATTTTGGAGACTTGCCAAGTGATTCCTCACCCATAGGATTTTTGAAATTGCCTAGAGACTCCTCACCAAAGGGACTTTGGGAAGACTTCAAATAATGAACGCTTTAACCATGAATTTTGTGATTTTGAGATTTCACCAAACTTTGCATGGTTTTGTAGTTGACCAAAAACTAATTTGAAAAGGAGTTTTGACATTAATCAAAACTGCTTGAAATGTGGTTTTTTTCTTAGCTTATCACAAACTGTTTGAAAACTTGGTTTTAAGTTGACCAAAAGCTAATTTGAAAATGAGTTTTGAAATTAATCAAAAACTGCTTGAAATGTGGTGTTTTTCCTTAGCTTACCACAAACCGTTTGAAAACTTGGTTTTAAGTTGACCAAAAACTTTTGATACCTAGTTTTCAAATATGCATTCTTTGTATTAAATGCATTTAAGGCAATCAAATTTCGTTTTTAAGGAGTTATTTGAACAAAATGCTTGAAATGATCATTTGGAAGACCTTCATTAGAAAGGATTTGTTTCGATTTATGAACTTGGTCTTTTCTTCATTTGATTGAAAGGGGACTTGTCTGATATCCCTCAATTTTTCTCTCTTAACCAATCCTTAAGTGTTCGGAGATGTTTGCAATGTATATAATCCAATTGATCCGATAAGGTCTTTTCGGAGGACTGTAATGTTGGCTTGGTCAATGGCTATTCAAAGGATAAGCATTCTCGAGGCCAAGAAAAAGGATCATATCGACTTGGGTCTACAAGTTAAGAACCTCGAGGAGAAGACATGATATTATTACATACACTTCTTTGAGTGATGGTTTCTTGTTATAAAGTCATATTTCTTCTTTCAACATCCCAATCTAAAGAGTCTTTTTGGAAAAGTTATACTGTTGGTATTAGGTAGGCTCAAAAGGCTCATTTGTTTGAATTCAGGATTTTCGTGAAATTGATGATCTTCTTGGCATCACCACTTTTCTTTTGCTCACTAGAGGTCTTTCTTTTAAACATTATAGTCCTCTAATCATTCATCACAATCTCTTATTTTTTTTTGCTCGTTCTCACTTATTGTGATATATGATATTGACTTTACTTTGTCACGACTTTTGTTATTTTGAGCTTTCTTTTGCACTCTCTTTTCTTTTCATTTTCTTGGACATTTGGCTTTGCTTTTATCAGCACACCTGCTTTTTTTTTTCATGCCCTAGACTCTTTTGTCTTTGATCTTTTGAATTCTAAGGACTCTGTGTTTTGCCTTTTTTATTTCCTATATCTTAAAGTGGATCATATGCTCATGCTTCAGTGTGAAGAGATGATCACCAATTTGGGGTTCTAAAATGAATATTCAGGCTCAATTGGGCTTTGCCAAAGGTAATGTGTTTAGGTATAAGAAATGAAGTTCTCTTCTTCCTCTTAGGATGCCTTGAGCTTCCATATGACTTCATATGAAGTTATCACAAAAAGATTAATGCAAGAGTATGTAATAAAATCTTTCTTGATCCTATTCTTCATAGCTATCAATCCACAAACTTCCTGATTTGCTCCATTGTGGGATGGTTCTTAGCAGGGGTTGTTTTAGGAAGACTTCTCTACTATTTTGGCTCAAATTTGGGTTTGTAAAGGGTGAGCATGTGTTTGGGATAGTGAAATGATTGTCTTTCTTCATTTCAATCCATGTAATCATTGTGAATATCCCTTATTTCCTTTAGATGAGTTTTTTCTCACTCGCTTCTCTATTTCAACTTTGAATATATAAAGGGATATGTTTGGATATGGCTTACCTTTTATCATTTGAAGGTCCTTTCATTCGATTTAATCCAAACTTTTCTATGAAATTTTTCAGAGCCTTTTGTCAAATTATCCCTTTTAGGGAATTTTAATGTTTAGTGCATTTTCAAAGAAAGCGTGTTTCAAAATTTTTTATTGAAACATTCTTGAGGTATTTTCCTTTTCAAAACAATTTGTTTTGTTTTATTCAATTTAGTGTCATCCCGCTTGAGGAAGAAAAAGTTTGATTTTTCTCTTAGAAAGGCAACCTCTTTAGCACATGCTCTCATGATTTAGGGATACTGTCTAATCAATTTACCAAGATCCCTCCTATTTGTATGTTTTTTTGCTTTGGTTCCACTTGGGATTCTTCTTTTTTGTTGCTCTTTTTTCTTTGTTTCCTTGGGGATGATGAAAAGAAAAGAATATTAAAGGACATCAATGGAAAATAGAATGGGAAGTGATACTTCCCTCTATTATTTGATAACTTGATTGGGAATTCTGAGATCATTAACTAGTTCGGCTTCTTTTTGCTTTACAAATAAACATGTTCATGAAATGCATGATATGCGCATGTTCTATAGTGACCCGAATATTTTCTTGAATGTTTGTACTCATTTCATGGGATAGAAAATCTTGATAGTATCTACCTTTACAAGATAGGCTAGTTCTATTCTTGTTATGTCTACAAGAATCAATACTCCTCCGGGAAGAACTTTCTTGACAATGTATCGACCCTCATAATTCGGAGTGAATTTGCCTCGAGGATCTGAATTGTTGGAAATGACTTTCTTCACTACTAAATCCTCTGTTTTGAAATTCCTCGGTTTCACTTTTTCGATTAAAGGATTTAGCCACTCGTCTTTGATAGGCTTGTCCATGGCATATAGCTCTTAATCTCTTTTCATCGATCATATTGAGTTGTTCATATCTTTGTTGAATCCACTCAACTTCTGAAAGCTTTAATTGGGATAATATCCTTAATGAAAGAATTTCTACTTCAACAGGTAGCACTGCTTCCATTCCGTAAACCAAGGAAAATGGGTTGCTCCAGTTGATGTTCGAATTGAAGTTCGGTATGCCATCAGAGCATACGACAACCTTTTGTGCCAATCACGATAATTTTCAGCTGTCTTGGCCAGTATCTTCTTGATATTCTTATTTGCCGCTTCAACTGCTCCATTCATTTGTGGACGATATAGAGATAAGTACAGGATGTCGAACATAGAAGTGTTCAAGTAAATCATCTATGATTCTGTTGTTTAGATTTGAGCCATTGTCTGTAATTATTGCTTCTAGAACTCCATACCTAGCAATGATGTCTCGCTTAATGAATCTTACAACATTTTTTACAGTAATATTTGTATAGGAGTTTGCTTCAATCCATTTAGTGAAATAGTCATTACGACCGGGATCAACCGATGTCCATTTGAGGCCTTGGGGTTGATGGGACCAATCATATTAATGCCCCACATTGAAAATGGCCATGGCTCGAACATTTGATGTAGTTTATTTGGCGGTGCATTAATTTTATCTCCATAAACCTGACATTGATGGCAACATCTCACATGTTGGATGCAATCTGATTCCATTGTCATCCAATAATATCCCAATCTCATAATCTTTCGGGCTAGAAGATGTCCATTCATGTGCGGTCCACATTCACCTTCATGAATTTCTTTCATGATTTGTTCAGCTTCTGTAGCATCCACACATCTTAACAGGGTTGAATCAAATGATTTCTTGTAGAGGATTTAACCACAGAGAAATAATTTATTGGCTATCTTCCTTATAAATTTCCTGTCACCTGGTTGGCTTTCTTCAAAAATTCTCCTGATTGAAGATATCTTTTGATGTCATGATACCATGGTTCGTTGTCGAACTCTGCTTGGACCATCATGCAATGAGCTGGTTGTTCAAGAATATTGATTCTCAATGATTTTATATCTATACCATCTTTAGCTTGTAGTAAAGATGACAAAGTTACAAGAGCATCTGCAAAATAATTACGAGCTCTTGGAAGATAATCGAATGTTACCTCTTCAAATCTTCTGTCATCTCCTCTAAATATCTATGATAAGGAATTAGTTTGGCATCTCGAGTTTGTCATTCGCCATTGTTTGCAATATGATGAGCATAGAATCTCCATATACTTGCAATCTTTTTACCTTCATTGAAAGGGCTAATTGTAAGCCGAGAATGCACGTTTCATATTCAAAGCGTTATTAGTGCATGGAAATACCAATTTTGTAGATACCAAATAGTGCTGGCCTTCTAGGGAGATCAGTACTGCCCTAATTTCTTATCCAGATAAATTGGTTGCACCATCAAAATATATGATCCGTTTGTCGTTGACTAATGTCAATATGTGGTCATCAAGTTGTTCTTCAGAACTAGCAATATTTTGCGAATTTTCTGCCAACATGTTTGCTATTGCTCATCCTTTAACTGACTTTTGGAATAAACTTCTAACGTCGAACTCAGATAACAAGACTTGCCACTTTGCTAATTTCTCGACCAAGGAAGATTTCTCAAGAAGGTACTTGATCTAATCATTCTTGGTCACTAGCAAAATTTGGTGATGAAGAGTGTACTGTCTTAATCATGTAATACCCAAATCAATGCAACGCAAGTCTTTTCAACTGCTGGTTAATTCACTTTTGATGTTGTGAATTTCTTGCTCAAATAATAAATGGCTTATTCTTTACCATCATTTGGTCTTTTTTTGTACAAGCACCGCACCTAACAACTCATAGTGAATCGTCAAATATAAGATCGGTGGGACTCCTGGAATTGGTGGTACCAACAATGGTGGGCTTACTAGATATTCTTTGATTTTGTCAAAGGCTTGTTGACATTCCGTATCTCACTTTACTTTGGCATTTTTTTCAACAATTTGAAGAATGGTTTAGCAATCTTAGAAAGCTGATATATGAAACAGGCAATGTAGTTTAATCGCTCCAAAGAGGCTTCTCACTTCTTTTACCATAGAATGAGTTTTTAAGTCGATATTGCCTTGATCTTGAAAGGAACAATTTTGACTCCTATTCTTCGACCATAAATCCTAGCAGTTTGCTAGATTTTGTTTCAAATACACACTTGTTGGGGTTTAGTCGCAACTTGTACTTTCTAAGTATTTCGGATAATTTATGAAGCATCTCAACAGGATTCTCTCCTCATTTGGATTTTACAATCATGTCGTCCACATATACCTCGATTTCTTTGTGCATCATGTCATTGAACAAAGTTATCATTGCCCTTTGATATATGGCACTGGCATTTTCAAATCGAAAGGCATCACTTTGTAACAAAATGTGCCCCATAGTGTTATGAAGGACGTTTTCGCCTTATCCTCTTTCTTCATGAGGATTTGATTATATCCTAAGAAACCATCCATGAATGAAAATGTTTCGAACCCAATAGTGTCATCCATTAATACATTGATATGTGTAAGCGGGAAATCATCCTTAGGGCTTGCTTTATTTAGATCGCGATAATCAACGCACACCCGTACCCGACCATCTTTCTTCATTACGGGTACTATGTTGGCAACCCATTTTGGATATGGTATTACTTCGATGAAATCGACTTTGAGCAATTTCATCACTTCTTCTTCTATTTTCTTCGCCAATTCCGGCTTTGTTCGCTTCAATTTTTGCTTCTTTGGTGGAATACTTGGATCAATTGGCAAAACATGTTCAACTATGCTTGGATCAAGGCCTGGCATGTCAACATAAGACCATGCAAATATATCTTGATATTCTTTGAGCAAATCTGTGATTCTTTCTGCTTCTGCTGAAGGAAGACTTTCTCCAATCTTAACCTCCTTGGGATTCTCTTTATCACCTAGATTAACAGTAATCGTTTTCTCTAACGTGAGTGGCTTTGATTCTTCATGACGGATCCATTCTCTTTTAACCCATTCTTCATCTTTATTATCTACTTCAATGTTGCAAGTGATATCCTCGGAAAGATTTGGGTAATATATAAATCTATTATGGATGTGTGAATGCTTATGCCCCACATGTAACAAACATGATTAGTAATTGCATACAAAGTAAGTAACACACATGGTCCTATGAAGAACTTTTTGAAATTCATTTTGAAATTTATTTTGAAAGAACATAAAGACAGAGTTAGTCCTCATATCATCAGACTTTCTTGCTCTTAAAATCATTTTCGCAGTGAGGAGCAATATAAAAACCCAAAACCTCAAGCCTCACGAATGTGGATAATGTTCATCATAGGTTTGGTTTTATTTCTACATGTCCTTAACAAAATATTTGACCACTTTTATTGAATTGAAGAATGCGATTACATCTACATCAAAAGGAATGTAAATAATAACTGAACTAAAATTGCAAATGAAATCATAAGGAACTTGAAATTGCAATCAGTAAAATGCAATGGAAAAAGCTAGTAGTAAAAGTTCAAGAGAATCTTCCTACTCTAGTATGTAGGTAACTTCCGCCTCGAGTTATGATAATGTTGATGGCATTCTTTTTCGAATAAACTTGGCAGAATATATTCTTTCTCTATATGTAAGTCTTCTTCTTGAAGTAACTTGGAAGGTCTAAGAAAAGTTTCATTGATGTGGATCTGATGGTAAGGAAGCTCTTTAGCCTTGCCCTTCCATATGGATGGATTAATGAGGCGATCACCTCGGCCTCTACAGCCTCCATGGTTCTTTCAACTTCAGCCTTGGCCTCCATGGTGATCTTTAGAGTTATTCGAATATAACCTATTTTGTCTTTCATCCATGTAGCGAGAGGAGTGATAGACTCTTTAATTCCTTGGGATTTCAATCTAAGGCCATTACCGGGAGTAAATCCATCTTGGCATAACATCCTTCCAAACATAATGGATGATTTTGAGAACTTGAGGATTTTTACGATGCAACCGCAGGAATTTGCACCATTGAGATCATTTTGAAGGAATGATAATTTGGTTCTTTGTTCACTTGGGTTCGACATACGGTATTGTACTCTCCTTGTAGGTAGTGAAATCTGTCTCCCGTGTCACGGTGATCATTTTGCCATTAATGACAAATCTGACCTTTTGATGGAGACTTGAAGGAATGGTGCTAGTGATGTGAATCCAAGGTCTTTCGAGTAACAAGTGGAAAGCCCTTGGAATAGCCACTACTTGAAGTTAATCAGAAAAGGCACAAGGCCTATGTTTATCTCGAGCTCAATATCGCCAATAACGTCTTTCTTCGTTCCATCAAACGAGTGTACTGTTACCTTAGAAGGTTTGATGAGCTCTTCACTAATCCCCAAGCGATGCAGTGTGCTTAGTGGACACAAATTAAGTGCGGAACTATTATCGATCAGCACCCATGACACCTCCTTGCCCCGGCATCTGACGGCAATATACAAAGCCTTATTATGAGAACGCCCGTCAATTGGGAAATCTTCGTCGAAGAAGGCGATTTGATCGTTCAGAAGAATAGTGCTAACAAAGTCTTCCAATTGTACTTCATTAATCGTTTCCGGGACATGAATCTCGTTGAGAAGTTTCATAAGTACCATTTTGTGGCTTTCGAAGTCTTGAAGAGATCCAACAGAGAAATCATGCCGACATCTTCCTTAGCTATTCAATTACCTCGAATTCCCTCGTCTTCATGACCAAAAGCAACTGCTTAACATCTTCTTCGCCATTCCCTTTCTTTTCATGTTCACTATCCTTCGAGGGCATTTCATCTTCCCAATCGGGTTATGATATCGACTTCTTTGGAAGAGTAATCTCAAGGTACACACTTATTATCAAACGCGTTTCTTTTGGAGGGAGAGTGATGATCACAGGCAGTGTTTCTTCTTCTTCAATCTTCAGCTCATCAATAGGAAGTTGAATAGTGATTGGTGTGATGGGACCTTCCTCTTTCTTATATTTATCTACCTCATCAAGCTTGATTAGAAATGGTGTAATCATTGATACCATGCTTCTATTGGCTTTGTCAAGATCCATTCCATACCAACCATCACGTGCGATTGTTTCATTCTTGAATGCCCATGAAGGAGGTATATATTTGACATGGTAATTCTACTTACCGCTATCTTGACCCAGGTAATCAACGACTTCACCTTGTCTTCTTCGTACTTTTCCGAACAAATTGCCTATCACCTCGGTGAGTCTTTTCTTCTTTTTTCTTCCCGATCTTTATTCTCCTTGAGATTCGATTGGTTGATTGAGACCTCATCCATGCCACCCCATCTATCCGGTATAATGACTTTATTTTTTTTAATGCCTATGGTGGTAGAGTATATTTGACACGGTAATTATATTTACTTGTTGTCTTGACTAAATAGGTCTATAGTTTCGCCTTCCCTGGCGTTTACGGGTGAAATACCTTTCACCCCTGACGGACTTTTTCTTTTCCTTTTCATCCCGATCTGTTTTATCTTGAAGCATTTCTTTCTTGGGTAGAGTTTTCTCCTTAGGATTGGTCTCATCATCCATACCACCCCCAGCCATTAGGCACAATTACTTCATTTTTAACGCCCATAGTGGTGGGGTATATTTCACTTGGAAGTTATATTTTCCAGAATCCTCTCCCAAGTTGTCTACAATCTTGCCTTTTAGGAGTGCTTCTTGACAAAAACGAGCATATCCTAATTGAGAAGTTTTAATTTTGACTTCATATTCATCTTCATCATCGGACTCAATCACTATTCCCTCATCCTTGATCATGTTTACCGTACTATGCTTAAGAAGAGGATTCGATGTACATTTGGCTCGGGCTCTTGGAAGTTCAATATCTTCTTGTCAATGAGCTGTTGAACCTTGTACTTTAGAGTGGGACAATTATCTACATCATGTCCCCCTTGGCCACCAAATATCTTTCTAGAAGCATTGGTAATAGCTTTGACAGGGGTCGGGGTAACGGTGTATATTGCCTCATGGGCCTTTTATTCGCCTCGAATTGCCTTGGATTTTTCCAAGCAACATTTGATTGCTTCCGGAAATGATGCTTAATGATTACTGGGCTTGACATCATCGCCACTTCTCGGATGGGTTCTTTATCTTTTTCCCGGGGTAAGGTCTTCGTCTTCTTTGTTTCTTGAACCTTCTTTTCTTTCAAACCCCATTCAATTCTTTCACCCACTTTTATTAACATGGTGAATATTTGACAGCTGATACATGAAGCTTGTCATAATACTCGATTGGCAATGATTTTAGAAAGAGCTCAATGAGCTCGTCTTCACTTATGTTGGGCTTTACTTGTGAGGCGACAGCTTTCCATCTCTGAGCATAGGTTCTGAACCCTTCATTCTTCCGTTTGTTAGTTTTGACGAGATTCTCTCTAGTTGGGAGTACTTCAACATTAAACTTGTACCGCCAAGAAATTCTCTTGTCAAATGATCCCATTCAGTGAAATCTTCTATGTTGAGGGCTGTATACCATGCAAGGGCCGCCCTCTCAAACTATCTTGAAATATGTTAATAAGAAGTGGTGCGTTGTCCGAATATCTTGTCATCTTACGGAGATAATACTTTAAATGGTTTTTGAGACAACCAAAGGCCATCATACTTGTTCACGAACTCTCGTCTGGCGAGAACTTGTCGAACCTTTGTAACTCATAGCTTTGACTTGCTAAGCATTCTTCAATTTTAGCCAATCTCTTGGCCTCTTCTTTATCCTTTGTTTTGATGTCTTCTTGGTTTGATCATCTCCTTCCAAATTCACTACCTCGGTGTAGTTTTTGGACGATTTTCTTGAACTGGTTCTTTGTTTCCGATTTGGGTCTTTAATTGGTGTTTCGAAGTATTTGAAGTTCCTACATTTGAAGTAGTAGGATAAGATCCTCGAGATGCGAGAATAAAAGCCTTCATTTCTATCATCATTGCAACCATTTGGGTCATTTGATTCTTGACTTCCGCTAATCGAGTACGGGCTTCTTCTTTCGCCATTTTAATTTGTAGGCGAGTCCGAGGTCTTTTACCTTTCGTTGCTAAACAACCTGTCTTGCCAAAAAGACCTGATATCAAGATAGTAAAATGATCATGATACCCTACATCCTTTTAATTGTATGGTTTCATGAGATTATCAAGGATAATAAATTCTATATAAGTCTTAGCCTTGTATAAAATTTTTCATCGATGTCTTTCTAAAGGAATCATACAATTCAAAGAATTGTAATCCATGATAATTCTTTTATGTTTTGAAATCGTGTTATGAAATTATCTATGCATGTTTAGAAAATGATCAATACATCATTGCATATAAAATTTGAAATTGTTTGACATCATGGTTTTAAACTCAAATGAGAATCTAAATCATCCAATTTTGGGCTTATTGCTAGCTAAGATAGCTTTCACCTTTTGGTATTATTCCCATTCCTTAGCTCGAAACTCCCATTCTTTCACATCGATCACAACCTCTTCAGTACCGTGAGGGTTCCACTCTAGGCATGCTTGGAATGAAATATTCTGGGACATACTCATCTACAGTGGTCCGCACCACACTTAATGGGACATATGGCTTGACATCGATTGGACGCTTATTCTCTATCAATTTGATGTATCCTTAAAAGGCCATACAAATCTTCATATCTTCTTCTAAGCTCTTTAGCCACTTAATTATTTGTTCGAGTGGGTTATCCAAAGATAGGATGATCTTGTGAATTTTGGCTTGAAGGACATTATTCTCCTTTTCAGATATAATTCCACTTGGGATGTCAAAAGCGAACTCTTCGAGATTCCACAATTGGTGGTATTTGCTGAAGTATCCCAAATTGTCTATTAACCCTTAGAGGGAAATAAGCTACTCCTCCATTCAAACCAAGCAATGGTACCGCATTTTCCTCTCGGCTAGTGATTTTGCCTTGCTAATTTTTGGCCAATCAATCCGCCATTGGATTTGATCAGGGAGTTAAGTCTATAATGAAATTAGCCCAATCTAAGAAAGATTGTTTGGGGTAATTTGCTTTAGATACTAATGTATCGCTTAATTAAATTTATAGCGGAACAAATCTCGCGAATATTCATGAAACGATACCAAGGTCGAATGTGTAAGATGAACCATAATGACAAAAGACCAGAGAAGCCTCAAAGCTACCCTTCCCATGATTTTGGTATGTGTTTAAGAAGATGATGGTTTGGGCAAGAAGCATATTAGAGAAGTCCCATTTAAGACATGCTTGTCTTGCGATCACAATTACTAAAGGATCTAATCCCGTTCTAGATACGGGGAATAGAATAAAGCCGAAGAAAGCTAGAATGAATACCCGGGCTGGAGTGTTTCCCATTTTCCTAGGGAGTTTTAAAAAGTTGTCCACTAGGAAAGATAATGGAAATCTACCCGTATTTGATTTGATTAGCTTTTCGATTTTCAAATTTTTGAGGTTGAGGAATTCGGCTAAAAGGCTCACAGGATGAAGTCCAATGGATGGCTCTACGACCCTATGTTTAGGATTAATTCCAATGGCGGCTTGATATTCTTCTAATGTTGGTACCAATACATGTTCTCCAAGATGGAATGTGGCGGTGGGCGCCTCCCAAAAAAAAGCGCCAAAGCTTGGACTAAACTAACTTGATGTTCCACATGCATAAGCTCGAGAAGGTATCCAAGCCTTTCTTGGACATAAGTTTAGTTGTCCTTGGACATGCCTTTCCACCAAGCAACAAGCTCCTTTCAAGGAATGAGAATTACTTGGATGTCTAGTTTTCCATTGAGCCTAATTATGCAAAAAGATTTGTCATTAAGCACCATGGATTGCAAATCAATTTTAATGCATCAATTTCAATCATATGTCTTTTTGAGGGTAAAACGGAGGTAAAATACATTTGCATGCCTCGAAAGTAATGCAAATGTCATTTTAACTCCATTTAAACGCTAAAAGAGCATATAGTTGAAATTATGGACAAATTCAATGTGTGATGTAAATGCCCATTCTATCATACCCCATTTAGATCATAAAGTCCTAGACTATGGTTTGCAACTTCAAACACATTGAAATAAGTATTTGAATTACATGAGAAATCCGCCATAGACCTATACATTTCATCTAAAAATGAAAGAATGATCAAATGGATATGATGCCCTAATCATGCATTCTAAAATGAATGTGCCAACTAACATGCATAATTATAAAAGAATGGAATGGAACGATACTTGCTTACCATGATATTTTGGTTTGGTTTTAGGTATACCAACCACAAAGATAAACGAATGCAACAAGTAAAGTTTTGATGCCTAAAAGGTTAAGATATACTAAAGGCTCAAGGTCATCACCTTAATGGACAAGAGATTCCATTTCAATAGGCAATCGGCCTAAAGTTATGGAATATTATTTTACTTCGTGATCGGTATTGTATTTAAACAATCCTATGGGCAATCGCCCCATAGTTTCACCTAAACACATACCTCCCAAGGGTAATCCTAAATGTAGCCGAGGTTGGGCCATAGGTGGTATGTGCTAATAGTGTAGTGCTAAAGCAATTGAAAAACATGCATAGCAATGAATGACCAAACAACACTTTTAAAATTTATTGAAAACTTATTCAATCCCAACACCATCCTGCAAAAATAAGGGTTAGCAAAGACAACACCCATTATAACACCCGCATGCAAAACCATTTAACACTATCATTAGTGAGGGCGTACCTAGGGATCCTTGCAAGTACACAACACAAGCATATCGTTCTATTTAGGCCTAAGTCTACTTAAAAAGGTTCATGTTTCCTCGATTGGAGTCACCAAGCCCTGTCATGCGCACTTTTTTTTGGGGACTTTCGGGATTTGCCCGTGAATGAGGTATTTCCGTTTAAGAGTCTCTCCCATACCATACCTCACATGACAGTGGAAGATGATTTCTTATTTAGTCTAGATTTGTGATTTTGGAGTCGCCACTAATCATTATTGATAGGTAGACTAGAAACTTAATCGATGTATGGGAGAAATACCATGATTCTACTGAATCAAAGATTCTCGAATCGGAGATTTGGTTACATTATTAATCCCAAATCGAGATCCCTAACGCCTTCAATACCTAAGATGATATGATATTTAACGTATCATGCGAATTTTTTAGGCTTACCCACTATTCCTATCGATTCTAATCGCTGAAAAAGACCAAACAAGTATTAAATGCACAATCAAAGTCAATCAATTCAATCAATCCTAAGTGGTCTCTAAAACTAAAAATCAATCAAAACACCCAAACCCTAATGGAGCTCTAAAAGCTTGTTTATTTCATGATTTATATATTTTTAGGTTTTTGGGTTTTTTAGGGTTATAACCCTCGAATTTAGAATTTTTAAAAATGCCACTTGGGCATTTTCGAAAATTCAAATTTCACTTTTGTGGTTGGCCAAGATGTTTTTGGACCAATATGTGAATTCTCAAAATTCTTGATTTTTTTTTTTCGAAATTTTTTTTTTTAAAATCGAGAATTTATTTTATTATGATTTTCTAAAAATTTTTATGAATTTTCTGATTTTTCAATTTTTTATTGATTTTCCAAATTTTTTTTATATTTTTATTTGAATTTTTATGAATTTTTTAACAATTGTTTTGAATTTTTTGCTTTTCTATGAATTTTCTCGAATTTCCAAAAAAAAATTTACATTTTCTTGATTTCTTTCATTTTTTATTTTTCATTATTTTTTATTTTTTAAATTTCCGTCGGGAAAATGAACCCGGACTAGCCCGGTTCAACCTGTTAACACCTAATTTTTAGCTCATTTTTTTTAATTTTTAAAAATTTCAAAATTAGGTCGAGGAATCTTGGCCATGCCTAGAAACCTATTTCTAAACCAAAAATAATTTTTTTAGCATTTTTCTTAATTTCTTTTAGTCAAAATAAGCGAGAAAATTCAAGAGAAATAGAAAATGGAATCAGAAAATTGCATAAAAATAGTCATTAGTCTTCTTTTAAATCCAATTTCATTAATACCTCATCAATTTTGAAAAATCTTAATTGGGTATATGTTTTTCTCAAAATTGGGTTAAATTAAACTTCGAATTGAACCAAAAATGAAATTAAGTTTTTTCTAGTCATTTTTAAGTCATAATGCCTTCACAACAATTGATTCTAGGACCTTGAATTGCATAACGGTCAGTCCAATTGCACAATTTGATAGAAAAATAAAAAATCCCCAAAATTACATTGAAAATTAAAAATTTTGAACCCAAATTGGGAATCGTGCCCAATATGAAATTGTCGAAATATGAGACTATCATTTCTATGGTTAATCAGACTTGGGTAATTCAATTTTGGCATCGGTTTTGCCTAATCAAGTCATCAGGACATCGATCCGAGCAAAATCCAAATAACCCGAGATATGAAATTTGGAAAATTTTGGACGTGGTTATCTCAAAAATTAGGGAAAAATACATTTGTAGGTTCAAAGTGTAATGGGGAATTCAATTTTAGGTTCACAATTTGAAAATTCGATCAAAATCGGGCATAATTTGCAATTTTGATCAAAATCAAAACTGCGGGTCGGACGACCGACCCGAACAATGCATCTTCTTTGCCCGACTCAGCCAACACGTGCACAAAACCAAGAAAAAATCGAATCAAACCCAGACTTTTATCGACTTCCCTCAATTAATATAACACGTGAAAATCAATCATGCCAGTTGGAGATTCTCCAGCGGCATCGGAGATTGGTTCTAACCGATTCGAGGTCGATTGTAACGAGTTTTGAGCGAGAAATCAATCAACGGAAAAAAAAGCTGAAGGAAAAGGGAAGAAAACATTCGAGAAAATTCCCGAGAGAGAGAGAGGAGAGAGAAACAAAGAGGAAAGGCTGGAAATTTAGAGAGTAAAAGAGAAGTAGAGATCCACAGGGCGAAGATCATCGCCGATCAACTGATCGGTGCTAGCAAATCGACCATTTTGGGAGGATTTCCTTCTCGAGCAACCGAACGGAACCGGGTCCAAAAGGCCTGAAAGTTAAACTCAGCCGGTGCATCTTGACTTGTTCTGATGAATCCAAGAGCACCGGGAGGAAATATAAGTGTCGTGGAACAACCTTGAGGTGTGGGATCACTTCGACAATTTCATTTGGTCATTGAACGAAGCAGGTGAATATCGCCCCGAGTCAATTTTTTAAAAATTTTCCCATAATAGGTTTTAGGTTTGTTCATGCATATTTCCTTCCGATTTTAACATATTGATGACTAGAACTTGCTCTGATAGTCTTTTGTATGCTTGTTTGCATTTGGAATGATTAAAAATGCATTCAAATCGAGTCGGCCATGATTGTTGAACTTCACCGAAATTGTAAACCCCACCGAGCTCGGAGATCTTCGTTGGAGCTTCATTTTTTTGCCATAAGCCACCCAAGTTAGTTGATTCTTTCTCTAATTGATGTGCTGATGTTGAGTCTGATCGCTTTAGACGGTTAAGGCGAGTAAAATAGGGTTTTGGAGTTTTGATGAGCACAGTTTAGATTAATGATAAATTGGTATTTTCCGATGATATTTTTGTCGGTTGGTGATGGTCCGACGGCCAATCGGTTGGTTTAGTTTGATAGAGGGTGACACGAACTTGATCTAGAACCAAAAAATCAACTCCAAACACCACTGGAGGTCGTCGGAACATGATCGAAAGTGACGGTCTTGAAAACTCAAACTAGAAAATGGTGCCCACCATGTGTTTGGCAAAATGCCGAACAAAAAAAGCTCTAAAACGGCGTTGTTTCGGTGTCATGCTCGGCGGAGGAGGTGATCGGCGCCTCACGCCGATGCCAATCGATTCGGTCTCGGCCGAACAGATCCGAACCGGCTGGTTTGGTTCACCTCGCAAAGAGAAAATTTAAAAAAAATTAAAAAATTTCTAAATAACCTAAAAATCAAAAATTCTAAAAAATAAAAATAAAAATAAAAAATCATAAAAAATTATAATTGTTTTAAAAATAAAAAATTAGAAAATTTCATAAAAATTTGAAAAATTTTAGAAAAAAAAATAGAAAATTCACAAAAATTAGAAAAGTCATAAAAAAAATCAGAAATTTTTAGAAAATTCATAAAAAAAATTCAAAAAAATTTGGAAAATACAAATAAAAAAAAATTTGCAAATTTTGGAAAATCAATAAAAAATTGAAAAAATTGAAAAAAAAATCAGAAAATTTTTTCAGAAA
The DNA here is from genome assembly GCA_024733475.1 of Syzygium grande. NCBI lineage: Eukaryota > Viridiplantae > Streptophyta > Magnoliopsida > Myrtales > Myrtaceae > Syzygium > Syzygium grande. Next base: position 13,090,261 of record JAMXDD010000001.1, on the reverse strand, counting down.
ACCATAAAAATCAGTTCTTGACTTAAAAAAAAATTTGCGAAAAATAAATTTCAGAAAAAATCAAAATTTTGAAAATCCACAGAATCATTCAAAATCATCGTAGCTAGCCATAAAAAGTGAAATCTAAATTTTCGAATTGCTTGGGTGGCATTTTCGAAAAATTCCAAATTTAAGGGTTATAACCCCTAAAAACCCTAAAACCCTAAAAATATGTAAATCATGAAATGAACAAGCTATTAGAGCTTCATTAGGGTTTGGGTATTTTACTTGATTTTCATTTTTAGTGGCCAAATTAGGATTGCTATGATTGATTTGCCATTTATTGTGTATTTAATTCTTGGGTGCTTAATTGTTTGTTCATGATTAGATTAGTGAATTGACCTTAAGAATCCGTGTGATATGTTAGACATACCGTATCGTTCTTAAGTACTGAAAAGGCGTTAATGATCTTAATTTGGGATCGTTAACATAACCGAGTCCTTTATTTAGAATCTCTGGTTCGTAGGATCGTGGTATTTCTCCGCACCTCGATTAGGTTTCTAGTTAATCTACTGTAAATGACTAGTGGCGGCCCAAGTTTAAATTTAGATGAAATAAACCCTGCTGTCATGTGAGGTATGGTCTAGAATAGACCCGTGTAAAAAATACCTCCATTCTAGCACGCGAGCGTGAAGCGCGACAAGCTTGGCGACTACTGTTGAGGAGTCTTAGGATTCTAAGTGGATTTAGGTCTAGATAGAATGATATGCATGTGTTTGTGCTCGCAAGGATCCCGGTATGTTCCAATAATGACGTGATAAATGGTGATGTAGGTGGGAGGTATAAAGGGTGTAGTTTGTGCTTACATTTATTTTGCAGGATAGTGTTGGGATTGAATATGATTCCACCAAATTTTAGAAGTGTTGTTTGGTTATAAATTATTGTGCTTGCCTTTAAGTTGCTTTAGCACTACACTTGTTGCACACACCACCCGTGGCCCAATCCCGGCTACATTTAGGATTACCCTTAAGAGGTATGTGTTTAGGTGAAATTGTGAGCTGATTGCTCGTGGGATCGTTTAAATACAATATCGATCACCGAGATGGAATAATATTCTATTACTTTAGGCCGATTGTCTATTGGAATGGAATCCCTTTATCCATTAGGGTGGTGACATTGATCCTTTAGTATATCCCACCCTTTAGGTGTCAAAACCTCACTTGTTGTATATGCTTGTCTTTGTGGTTAGTATACCTAAAACCAAGCAAAAATGTGTCGGTAAGTAAGTGTCGCTCCACTTCTCTCATCTTTTGAATTATGCAAAATTAGTTGACACAATTTTGTTAAAAAAAATGCTCAAATGATAATCAATGTTTGATCAAAATGCCTTTTTATACAAGAATGAATGAATAGGGTCACATGCTCCATTTGATCATATTTTTTTTTCATTTCTAGATGGAATGTATAGGTCCACGGCAATTTTCAAGGTAATTCAAGTAGATTGGATGCTCAAGATGTGACATGTACAATCCCATTTGTCAACAGTCTATTTTTAATGTATTCAAGTTGTAAACCATAGGATTTCTCAAATGGGATTTCTCTAATATGCTCCTTGCCCAAACCATCATTTCCTTGAACACATATCAAAATCGTGGAAAGGGAATCTTTCAAGCTTCTACGGGTCTCCTATCTCTATGGTTCATCTCACACATTCATCTTTGGTGTCGTTTCATGAACCTTCCTGAAATTTGTTCGGCGATAAATCCAATTGAGCGATACATTCGTATCCAAAACAAATTACCCAAACAATCTTTCTTAGATTGGGCCAATTTCATTAGAGCCTTAACTCCTAATCAAATCTAATGGCAGATCAATTGGCCAAAGATTGAAAAGGCACGGATTACAAGCCAAGAAAGGAACGTGGTACCATTACTCGGGCTGAATGGGAAGCCACCTATTGTCCCTTGAGAGTTGTCGGACAATTTGAGATGCTTCAACAAGTCCCACTGGCATGGAACCCTGAGGAGTTTGCCTTTGACATCCCAAATGGAATTATACCTGAAGAAAAGAAAAAAGACTTTCAAGCCAAAGTTCACAAAATTATCCTTTCTTTGGATAATTCACTTTCACAAGTAGTGGAATGACCAAACAACTTGGAAGGAGACATGGAGATTTATATGGCATCCAAGGAATACATCAAGTGAATGGAAAGTAAACGACTAATTGATGTGGAGCCATATGTTCCATTGAGCATTATAACGGATCCCGAGGAGGAGTATGTTCCGAATACATTGTCCCACACATGCTTGAGTTGAGCCTTACATCTCCGAAAAAGTCGTGATCAATGTAAAAGAATGGGAATCTCAAATCAAGGAATGGAAGGATTACCACGGGACGGAAGCTACCTTAATTAGCAAGAAGCCTAGACTTGGATGATTTAGAATTCCCATTCGAGTTTAAAATCATTTTGTAAAGCAATCTTGGATTTTATATGAAATACTCATTTTTCAAAATCCATTTGGATAAATTCAAAGGCATGATCACCATGGATTACAATTCTTTGAATGGTATGATTCCTTGAGAAAAATATTGATCAGAAGTTTTATGTAAGGCTAAGGCTTGTGTAAAAGTTCCTGTCCTTGTTAATCACAAGAAACCATACAATTAAAAGAATGTGGGTTTTGATATTCATTTCACCAATTCTAATATCCCGATGGTTTTCATGAAGACAGGTTTTCTAGCAACGGAAGGCAAAGACCCCGAACCCATTTACAAATTAAAATGGCTGAGGAAGAAACTTGTATTCGACTAGCTGAAGTAGAGAACTAGATGACGCAAATGGCTGTCATGATGGCAGAAATGAAGGCCTTCATTATAACTGTGAAGGGATCCTATCCTATAGTTTCAAATCCAGGAGCTACAAATACAGCTGAAGTACCTGTTGAAGAGTCAATGAGAAGTAAAGAACCAATTCAGAGAATCCTCCGAGAGCTGCACTTGAAATAATGGATCCGAAAGAAGGCATTCGGGTAAAAAAGACATCTAAAGATGAAGAGGAGGCCAAAATATTGACCAAAATTGAAGAATGCCTTGCAAGTCAAGGATATGAGTTTCAAAGGTTCACTATGTTGGTGAAGGTCGGTGAAAGAATTGAATGGACATTGAAGGAAAAGAAATCTCAATGTTAATTATGAAGACCGTATCCCGGAAGAAAGGATAAAGAACCTATGCATGACGTGGCTATGGTATCTAGCCCCAATGTTAATCAAGCTTCGCTCCCAAAACAGTCTAACGTCCCTTGGAGAAATCCAAAATAGTTTGAGTTGAAGAAAAGACTTGTAAGGCAATTCGCTCCGTTGCCACGGCCCCTGTCCGAAATTACTACCAATGCTGTTGGAAAAGCATTTGGTGGCCAAAGAAGTGCCAAGAGATAATCCTGCAAGGTTCCTTTGGTACGATGAGTCAAAGACTTACATATATCACATGGGAGAAAGAGGACACAATGTAGACAATTGTCCAATCCTGAAATATAAAGTTCAGCAACTCATCGACAATAAGATATTAAGTTTTCAAGAGCCAGAGCCAAATGTGCATCGAAAAGTTCTTCATGAGTACAATGTAGTAAATATGGTCCTTACAGTATGATAAATAATAAGGCCTGATGATAAAGATGAATATAATGCCAAATTAAAGATTGCTCGACAAGGAGATGCTCGCTTTCATCATGAAACATTCTTAAAATGAGAAATTATAGACAACTTGGGGGAGATTCTGCAAATATAACTTCCAAGTAAAATATACTCCACCACCGTAGGCTTTTTAAAAGTGAAGTGATTGTGTCGATGGTTAGAGTGGCATGGATAATGAGCTTAGCAGACAAAATGAAACTCCATCCGGTGATGAAGTGGATCAATTTAAAGAGCAAAAAGAAAGGATTCAAGGCGGATGAAAGGCAATTTACCCAAACACCACTTGACCAAGGTGACACTCAGAGACCTCATTAGTCAAGATAAAGGGAAAATACAACCTCCGTGTTAAGTACACACCTCCACCTTGGGCTTTTAAAAATGAAACTATTGTGCACGATGGATGGGGAATTACAGATGAAATCCCAATCAACGAATTAAGTCTTGAGGAGAAAGAAGATTAAGACGAGAAAATGAAGAAAAAGGCTCGCCAAGGAGATAGACGATTTGTTCGCAAAGCACCTAAAACAAGGCGATATTGTGGATTATCCGGGACAAGACAAGGCCAAGATAACTACCGTGTCGAATACACACCACCTTCATGGGCATCTAAAGATGAAAATATATCGTGTTTGACGGTTTGGGTGGAATGAATACTATTGAAGCTGACAAAAGCATGGTGTCCATGACTATACCGCTATTGATCAATCTTGATGAAGTGGATAGGCTTAATGAAGAGAAGGATTATGTTGAACTAATTACCGTTGAGCTCCTAATTGGTCAACTAAAGATCAAAGAGAAAGAGGTTCAGTCTGTGATTATCACTTTGCCTCCAAAGGAGAAATTTGATACCAAATGTGTACCATAGGACTACACGCTTAAAGAAGTTGATGCAATAACTAGATTGGAAAGATGTTATGTCCTAAAAGAAGGTTAGCACGAAAAAAGGAGTAAATCAAGAACATGTCAAGCAGTTTGTTGTTAATCATGAGGACAAGCGAATATGAGGTAATTGAGCAATTGAGGAAGATGCCAACACAAATTTCAATACTGAATCTTTTCAAAACCTCAAAAAGCCACAAAATGGTACTTATGAAGCTTATTACTAAAGTACATGTTCCCGAAATGATCAACGAGGTGCAACTAGAAGATTTCGTTGGAACTATTCTTTTTGAAATATTAGATAGATAGCTTTTTTTTGATGAAGATTTTCCAATGGATGGCCGCTCATATAACAAAGCTTTATATATTGCTGTCAAATGCCGTGGCAAGGTAGTATCCCGTGCTTGATCGATAATGGTTCCGCGCTTAATTTGTGTCCATTAAGCACGCTGCATCGCCTAGGAATTAATGAAGAGTTCGCAAGCGTTTAGGGGTGACTGTATGTTCGCTTCGATGGGATGAAGAAAGATGTTATCGATGACATCGAGTTGGAAGTAAATATAGGCCCCTGTGCCTTTTCCGATCGATTTTCAAGTGGTAGACATTCTAAGGACTTTCAACCTACTACCGGGAGGTCTTGGATTCATATGGCTAGCGCCATTTCTTCTAGTCTTCATCAAAAAGTTAGATTTGTTATTAATGGTAAAATGATTACTGTGCATGCATGGGGAGACGGACTTCACCACTTACAAGGAAAGTACCGTACCTTATGTTGAGCCCGAGATAAAAGAAGAGCCCAGCTATCATTCATTTGAGATGATTTCTATGATACAAAAACTGTTGGTAGTATCAAATAGTCTCCGAACTTTAAGCATCATCTATTATGTTTGGAAAAGTGTTGTGCCAATATGGATTCAACCTTGATGATGGACTTGGGACAAAAGCGCAAGGAATTAAAGAACCCATTATCCCATTTAGTATAAAGAAAAGTATGGGGTGGGTATGAAGTCACTAGTAATCACCATGGAGGCCAAGCCCAAGGTCAAAAGAATCATGAAGGCCGTGGAAGCCGAGGTGATCGAACCATTAACCCATTAACGTGGAAGGGTAAAGCTAGAGAGTTATCCTATCATCATATTCATATCAAAGAAAACTTTCTTAAGCCTCCCAAACTACTTTTTGAAGAAAATTTACATGCAGAAGTAGAGTCTATTGCTGAGTTTATTTGAAGAGGGGCGTTATCGATTATCGTTATAATCGAGTAGGAAGTTATCTATGCCTTTGGAGTAGGAAAATTCTCTTGAACTTTTGCTACAAAATTTTCTTTCCATTGCATTTTATTGATTGCCATTTCAAATTTCCTGTGATTTCATTTGCAATTTCAATTCAGTTGCAATTTACATTCCTTTTGATGTATATATAATCGTATTTTTCAATTCAATAAAAGTGATCGGATGTTTTGTTAAGGACATGTAGAAACAAAACCAAACCTATAATGAACATTATCCTCATTCATGAGGCTTGAGGCTTTAGGTTTCTATATTGCTCCTCATTGCGAAAATGATTTTAAGAGCAAGGAAGTTTGATAATATGAGAACTAGCTCTGTTTTTATGTTCTTTCAAAAAAAAATCTTAAAATGAATTTAAAAAAAAAAAAGTTTTTCATAGGACTATGTGTGTTACTTACTTTGTATGTAATTACTAATCATGTTTGTTGCATGTCGATATGAGCATTCGCATATCCATGATAGGTTCATATGTGACCTAAATCTTTTGAGGAGTTCACCCGGCGATGTTAAAGTGAATAATGAAGATGAGGAATGGGTCAAGAGAAATGGACACGTCATAAAGAATTAAAGCCACTCACGTTAGAAAAAAATTATTATTGTTAAGATTGAAAAAATTCTTCCCTTAACAGAAGCAAAAAGAATAACAGATTTGCTTAAGGAATATTAAGATATATCGCATGGTCTTATGTTGACATGCCAGGCCTTGATCTAGGTATAGTTGGACATGTTTTGTCAATTGATCCAAGTATTCCACCAAAGAAGCAAAAATTGAGGCGAACAAAACCCGAAATTGGTAAAGAAAATAGAAGAGGAGGTGATGAAATTACTTAAAGTCGATTTCATCAAAGTAGTGCCATATTCATTGTGACATTCCGAATTTTGGCCCATTTTTAGGATTTAAAAACGTATAATTAATTAGTGCGCTTATAATAGAATTTCGCTTGGGAACCGATCACTCTCGGGTTCTTATTTTAAAAAAATAGAAATTTTGCTAGAATCGCTTTCGATCGAATTTGGCCGTTATTTATACCACGAACTTGGCGATCGATTTTCGGGTTCCGGGATGAAATAAATTGGACGGTGTCGATATTATTGTGGTCAACGTCGAGATTATTAGGAATAGTGAAAAGGTGAATTTTTTTACGGGTGCGAATTTGGACCGATAGACCTCCCTCGTAGTGTGTTTGGGATTATTTTATTTTGGCCATTTGCCCTAGATTATTATTGGGATTTATAAAATGGACTTTTATTAGGCCATTTTATGAATTTGAATCGGGGACCGTTAGATCGATTTTTAATTTGGACCGTGTCCCTTTGGATCGCTTCGAGAAATTTAAATTAGTCCTTTCTCTCCTCCTTTTATTGTGATTTAATTAGATTATATTATGTTTTAATTGTGCTAATTAAATTGGATAAATTATATTATGCTTGATTTTGGGGAAAATGTGTGTGACCGACTTGAACGTCGGGTTTGTGGTTGGAGTGGCAATTTATGGATTGGACCGAATTTGTGAATTTGAGCTGTTTGATGCAATTTGGCGTGAATGTGATTGAATTGAATGGCATGTGCATGCCTTCTTCGATTTTAAGCCGGATCGATTGGAGGCTACGGACTTGGGACGTGTTGACAACGGTCCGTGTGAAGGCATGAATGGCCGATGTGCCAATTGGATGCGAGCTTGAGGCGTGTTGGCGGTGGCCCGTTAAAGGTATGAATGGACCGGGGCGTGTTTCGTCGGTCGTTGGAATTGATTGAATAGTATGGCTTGGGGCGTGTTGGCGGCCCACTGGAATTGATTGAATAGTGTGGCTTGGGGCGTGTTGGGGGCAACCAAATTGATTGAATGGTATGGCTTGGGACGTGTTGACGGCTATTGGAATTGATCGATTTGTGTGGCTTGTGAGCTGTGAGAATGAACTTGGAGGCGCAGGGCGGGTCGTAAGAAAGATGTTTGATCACGCATGCGATTTGAGTGTGATTGAAATGGCTGATTGAGTGTGATTGAATCGGCTGGTTGAGCGTGTGGATGTTGATCGAATTGGTGGATGACGTGTGGATAATTGGTTGGATTGATTGAGTGCAGTGTGGATGGTACTTGAGCGATAGTGTCATATTACCGGGATATTATTGCATTATTTTGATTAACTAATGTGCGATTATTGGTAAATAATTGGATTGCGAGGTAAGTCCATTGATGTGTATTATATATATTATCGGTTTAATTGCATGTACGACTTGTCTAGGTACGCATTGGCCTAGGTGGGGTTTAGGGTTGTTGCTTATTGAGACTTGTTCTCACGGTTATTATATAACCATTTCAGATCCGCGACCATGAGTGATCCGAGGATGCAGCAAGGGTATCTCGGAGATCAAGGATAGACCAACTTTACCACATCTTTTGATTTTCCCTTTTGTAGAGGAGATAAGTTTCAACCAATTGTTCCCCCCTTCAAAATTGTGGTTTGAAATTGGTTTAACTTAGGGATTGTCTTTTTGGATTAATGAATGTTTATAATGTTATGTATTTATTAGATTTCTTCATGTTTTATCCCTTGGTCATTATTTTATTGTCGGGTTATTTTATATGCTTTCCGCTTAATCTCTGATGTTTCATTTTAATCGGTGACGATCCTACGGACGTCATGTTCAAATGATCGACCATCAAGGGATGTCGTGAGCTCGGTGGGTCCGGGCGTGACATCCCCAAATGATTTAGTATCGAGATTAAGGTCAGCTCGATCCAAGATGGTCGAAACTTGGAGTTATAAGGAGTGATGACCTTGGGGTAGCCAGTAGAGAGATTTGTTGGCCATGCGCTACCTGCATGCTTGGTTGTTATTCTTGAGTGAAATTATGTATTAATATATGAAATGCGATGGCCAAGACTTGAGGTTAGTGCGCGAACCTTGTCCTTGTGATAGAGTGGTGTTGTGATTGACTGCACCTTATGAATTATTGTGAATTACCGCCAGAGCTTAGATTGATATAATTAGCCTAGGTCTTTAATTCCCAAGGGGAATTATATCAGGTAAGTGGGTGGTGTGAACCCCGTGAGTATGAGTAGCGGAGGTCGAGGTCGAGGTCGAGGTCTAGGCTGTGTCGGTCCGTAAGTTGAGTTTTGAGGGATCCCGATGGGATGAGATTTTGAGGGCACTCGAGGAAGTTAAAATTTTACTAGAAAGGCAAACCGATGAGCTAAAATGCTATTATTGCTACTAATGCCGAGGCCACTATTGTTGTAGTCAATGGAATAACGGGAATTATGGGCATAATGAAAATGTTAGGAATCAAGATCAATGGCAGGTTAACGCAATCCGATAGGTGCGTCGATTGGTTGGAAAATATTGGAAATTGGAACCTTTGAAGTCAATATTAAAGGTGATCTTAAGGCTACATTACCTTGGATAGAGGAGGGGCTTTTAAGATATTCAGGTACATTGATGAGGAAAAAATAATGACCCTGGCTGTATATCAACTCCAAGAAAATGCAAGTGATTAGTAAGAGGACCCCCAAAGTAGGATATTTTGAAGGGCATAATTCCAAACTAGGGTGTCGTTGTTTCGAGACCTTCAATAAGGAGTACATTTAGAGAGTGTCGCGAGGATAGAAAATGACATAGTTTCTTGGGCTTCACTAAACTCGGATGTCAGTCGATCAGTACGAGGTCAAGTAGTAAGGTTACCGAAGTACGCACTAAAGATGGTCAAGGACCATGTGGATGGGACAAGGAGGTTTCAGGATGGATTGGAACCGAATTTTGCAATCAGTTGGTACTTTTGGGTCTTAAGGAATTACAACGAGTTGTAAGAGAGAGTTCGATGGTTGACACGGATATGAATGGAAGGATTGCCGCTTTGGGATCGCGGTTCGCGCCGACTAGGGACAATAGGAACCTTGGAAAGAAGCCTATGACAGAGAAACGAAAGTTGTCCCTCTAGTAAGAAAGAACTTTGGAAAGCCGAATTGCTACTCTAACGCTGCATGTCGGTCTTATGGAAAGAGGCATAGGAATGGCCATCGCCAAGGTAAAAGTGAAACATGATGTGGATGTGGACAGTAAGGTTACCAGATGAGAAATTATTGAACCGACAGATTGGGTCACTAATGCAATCGCAGCGACCGCAGGTAGGACATTAAGCGGAAACTGCCCCGCAGAATAATTAGAATCGGTTTAAGGATTTATAGATTGCTGATACAATCGCAGTAAACGTGGGTAGGTCGTCAAACGGGAGCTGCCCCATTAATCTTCGACTACGGACGTAAGGAAAGGTGTAGGTTATGGTTGGGAAGGAAGCGGAGGATGCGCCTTGAGGGATCTAGATGCACTATGTGATGATATTGGGTGCAAGAGGAGATGATTTTGAAGTTATTGCTTGAATGGTTATATAAGACTTATAATCACTTATGGTGAACAAAGCGCAATCAATTTATGGATTTCTGATTCACTAATGATTTTCTTGGAGGAATTTGGAAGGATGAGTGATGTTTGGAAATTACGAATCTTATATAGAACCGGGGTGATTTGTTTTATGAGACTGTTGGATTGAAATTGGATGGATTGAGCTTTATCTTTGAGGTATAGAAAAATAATTATTTTGTGGTTGACTAGTTGATTAAGGAATCAAGGCTAAAGGACATAGTCAAGGTGCATAACCTTCCCGATGTCTTCCCTCGAAAATTGCCGGGATGGCCACCGATGGTGAAATGGAGTTTGTGGTTGAATTAGCCCTAGGGATGGAATCGATCTTGAAAGCGCCTTTTGGATGTCGCCGTCGTAATTGATAGAATTGAAAGTCCAAATACATGAGTTATTGGATAAAGGTTTCATTCGTCTGGGTGCATCTCCATGGGGAGCGCCAGTATTATTGGCGAGGAAGAAGGACGGATCGTTAAGGTTATGTATTGACTATAGACAGTTGAATCAGGTGACCATTAAGAATAAGTACCCATTGCCAAGGATTAATGACTTATTTAATCAGTTGCAAGGGGCGTCAGTGTTTTCTAAGATTGATTTGAAGACTAGCTATCACCAATTGAGAATCAAGAAGGAGGATGTGCCGAAGGCGGCATTTAGGACGAGGTATGAACACTATGAATTTACGGTGATGCCGTTTGGACTGATGAACGCCCCTGCAGCCCTTATAGATTTAATAAATCGGGTATTCAAGGAATTTTTGGATCAAATGGTGAGCGTGTTCATAGATGACATTCTGGTGTATTCAAGAGTTCTACCGAGCACGAGGTACATTTGGAAAAAGGTTCTACGAGCCTCTAAGGGAACATGCACCCTACGCTAGGTTTTATAAGTACGAATTCTAGCTTCATTGAGTGGCATTCTTAGGACATATGATACCCGGGAAGGAATTGCAAAGGATCCAAAGAAAGATTGAAGCTATCGTGAATTGGCTAAGATCAACAACAAAGAATCGAGGTTCGGAGGTTCTTAGATCCGCAAGTCATTACGATGTCTCGTGGAAGGGATTTTTAACGTTAGTAACACCGTGGACGCGCTTTGCAAAAGAAGGAAACAAAATTTGAATGTACGGATAACTACAAAAGGAGTTTTCGTGATTGAAACAGTTTTGACGATCACGCTTAGCATTGACGGTCCCATTAGGTCCGGGAAGATATGAAATCTACAAAGGACGCATCGCTAAGAGGACTCGAATGTGTGTTGACACAATGTGGAAGAGTAGTGCCATACGATCGCACAAATGAGACCACATAAGCTGAATTATCCAACTCATGATTTGGAATCAGCCGTAATTATTTTCGCCTTAAGAGTTGGAGGCATAAACCGTGTGGGGAGAGATTTCAGATTTACACAGATCATCGAGTTAAAAGGTATCGCTTTTCCCGAAAAGAACTTAGCATGAGACAGCACCATTGGATGGAACTCCCCAAAGACTACGATCGCGATATATTATAAAACCCCGGATGAATAATAAGGTAACGGATACACTGAGTTGAAAATCGAGCATCACGATATGATGGTCAAAGGATGAACCCCGTTGAGGGAATTCGGATTCGGAATTTAAGTGTAAAACGAGTCATATTTAGAGTCTCGCTACCGCATTGAGGATTAAACTGGAAATCCGGGTTAAGATTAAGTCTCTACGATCGATGGGTCTAGAAATCTAGAAGATTCTAGAAATGGATGTCACAAAAAGGGGGAAATTAGATTTTCGGTATTCGAGAATGGGATTTTGAAGTTCCGTGGTTAGTTATGTGTACCCAAAGGATGTAGAATTAAAAGAAGAGATTTTGTCTGATGCATACCGTAACAATTGCAGTATTCACCCGAATAGTACGAAATGTATCGTAACATATAGCAGCATTATTGGTGGAACGGCGTGAAAGTAGATGTGGCCAAGCACGTGACTGAGTGTCTAACATGCCATCAAGTGAAGGCGTAACATTGTAAGCTGGGTGTATTGTTGCAACCATTGGAAATCCCCTAATGGAAATGGGAACATATCATGATGGATTTTGTTATGGGATTACTGACGAACCAGAAAGGTCATGATTCCATTTGGGTTATCGTGGATGATTGACTAAGTCGGCACATTTTCCGACAAAGGTAAAAAGGATTTCGCCTGATGGATACGTCTGTTGAGCTGTATATGCCATAGGTAATCCGTTTCCATGGAGTGCTAGTGACAATAACGTCAGACAGAGACCCTAAGTTTACCGTAACCTTTTTGGAAAAGTCTTCATACGACATTAGGAACGAGGTTACAGTTTAGCATGGCGAGTCTGAGAGGACGATACAGACTTTGGAAGATATGCTGCGAGCATGTGTATTGGATTTTTGGGAAGTTGGGAAGAATAATTGCCCTTGGTTGAGTTTGCCTATAACAATAACTATCAGTAGAGTTTTAGAATGGCACCGTTTGGGACATTGTATGGTAGGATTTGCAGAACGTCGATTTGTTGGGATGAAGTGGGTGAGAGAAGCATCATGGGTTTCAAGTTGGTTTAGCAAACAATTAAATCAAAAAATGATTTGGGAACACTATGGAACCAAAGGTGTGATGTGGGAAAGTGAAGAGTTGATGTGACACCAATACCCGTGTTTGTTTGGATACTTGTTGGATTGTAAATTTCGAGGACGAAAATTTTTGTAAGGGGAAAGAATTGTGACATTTCGGATTTTGACCCATTTTTGGGATTTATAAAACGTTTAATTCGCAAGGGTGCTTATAATAGAATTTCGCCTAGAACCGATCATTCTCGGGTTCTTATTTTAAAAAAATAGAAATTTTGCTAGAATCGCACTTGATCGAATTTGGTCGTTATTTATACCATGAACTTGGTAGTTGATTTTCGGGTTTCGAAAAATAAATTGGACGGTATCGATATTATTGTGGCCAACGCCGAGATTATCGGGAATAGTGAAAAAGTGAATTTTTGACCTGGTGCGAATTTAGACCGGTAGACCTCTCTCGTAGTGTGTCTTGGGACTATTTTATTTTAGCCATTTGCCCTAGATTATTATTGGGATTTATCGTGGGACTGTTAGGCCATTTTTCGAATTTGAATCGGGAATGTTAGATCGATTTTTAGTTTGAACAGTGTCCACTGGATCGCGCTTTTGAGAAATTTAAATTAGTCCTTTTCTCTCTTTTCTCTCTCTTTTCTCTCTCCTCTCTCTTTCTGCCGACCCTCCCGTGCGCACCTCTCTCTCTTCCTTTCTCTCTCTCTCTCTCTCTCTCTCTCTCTCTCTCTCTCTCTCTCTCTCTCCCCTCCCCCTTTCCCCACGCCCATGCATGCACCGTCCCTCCCCTGCATACACCCACCCCCCAATACCCCTCTCTCTTCTCTCTCCTCCTTTTCCCCTTTCTTCTTCTCTTCTTCTTCTTCTTCTTCTTCTTGGCTCCTCGGTTATACCTTCGTTCGCATCTTGCTTGCTTTCGACCAGCCAGCGCCTTCGTACCCGCCCGCCTGCTGCCGTCGCCCGGTCCGACCGCCGCAGGCTGGCTACTCCAGCCTCTCGCTGGGCTGCTCTCCAAGAAGTTTCTCCCCGCTAACCGCCTGTTGTCACTGCCGCCAGGGCGCCGCGACAAGAGCTGAAGCTCGCCGCCGCCGCTTCACAGCGCTTCTCACGCCGCCTCGTCAGCCGACCGCCGCCGTTTTCGCCATGAGACAAGACTTACCTTTCCCCGCCTTCTTCCCCGCCGGGCCTCTGCCGTGAGTCTGGGTTAGCGAAGCTCGCCGCCGTCACGGTCGGCTTCCTCGTCTGGCCACGCCGCCGCCAGATTAAGGGCCAAGGCCGCCCCCACTGCCAGCTGGGCCATTCGTAGGCAAATCCGCCACCGCCCGCCGCCCTCATCCTTTAGCCCCTCCCCTCTCTCCCTCTCTCTCCCTCTCTCTCACCCTCACACCTTAACCCTCCCCCTCTCCTGTTGCTTGTATGCAGTCGCGCCCCTCACCACAGCTATTGACCCGGCCCGGCCGACCCGGCCCAATGCAGCCAGACAGCCAAGCCGTTGCACGTAGTGGGTGCTCGCGCGCCCGTGCCGTTACCCGTGGTGGTGCCCGCGCCACGTGCTGGGTGCCGATCGCCGCGCCCGTGTCAGCGCGGTGGCGACCGCTTGTCATCTGTGCATGTGCCTAGTCGGCACTTTTCACGAGCCATTTAGGCCCAAGCCAAGTTTTCTCGAGGCAAAATTTGGTAAGCTGACCACCCTGGACCCTACTTAGTCTTTTTTTTAGGTATTTCATTGACTTGTCTCGGGTTAGACGGCTGGGGCGTGACTTTAATTTATTTATATTGTGATTTAATTAGATTATATTATGCTTTAATTGTGCTAATTAAATCGGATAGTAATATGCTTGATTTGGGAAAAATAGTGTGTGACCGACTTGAACGTCGGTTTGTGGTTGGAGTGGCAATTTATGGATTGGACCGAATTTGTGAATTTGAGCTATTTGATGCAATTTGGCGTGAATGTGATTGAATTGAATGGCGTGTGCATGCCTGTCGATTTTAAGCCCGGATCGATTGGAGGGCTACGGACTTGGGACGTGTTGACGGCGGTCCGTGTGAAGGCATGAATGGCCGATGTGCCAATTGGATGCGGGCTTGAGACGTGTTGACGGTGGCCCGTTAAAGGTATGAATGGACCGGGACGTGTTTACGTCGGTCGTTGGAATTGATTGAATAGTGTGGCTTGGGACGTGTTGACGGCGGCCACTGGAATTGATTGAATAGTGTGGCTTGGGACGTGTTGACGGCGGCCACTGGAATTGATTGAATGGTATGGCTTGGGACGTGTTGACGGCGGCCATTGGGATTGATCGATTTGTGTGGCTTGTGAGCCTGTGAGAATGAACTTGAGGCGCAGTGGCGCGGGTCGTGAGAAAGATGTTTGGTCACGCATGCGATTTGAGTGTGATTAAAATGGCTGACTGAGTGTGATTGAATCGGCTGGTTGAGCGTGTGGATGTTGATCGAATTGACGGATGGCGCGTGGTCGATAATTGGTTGGATTGATTGAGTGCGAGTGTGGATGGTACTTGAACGATTGTGTCATATTACCAGGATATTATTGCATTATTCTGATTAACTAATGTGTAGTGTGGGTAAGTGATTGGATGGCGAGGTAAGTCCATTGATGTGTATTATATATATTATCGGTTTGATTGCATGTACGACTTGTCTGGGTACGCATTGGCCTAGGTGGGGTTTAGGGAGTTGCTTATTGAGACTCGTTCTCACGGTTATTATATAACCATTTCAGATCCGCGACCATGAGTGATCGGAGATGCAGCAAGGGTATCTCGGAGATCAAGGACGGGTCAAGCATCACTGCATCTTGAGTTTTCCTTTTTGTAGAGGAGTTAAGTTTGCGACAATTGTTCCCCCCTTCGAGAATTGTGGTTCTGCTGTTGTGGTTTAACTTAGGGATTGTCTTTGTGGATGTCGTATGTGTTTGTCAAGTGTATGAATTGCAGTTATTGCTTCATGCTATCGCTATCCCTCTGTCATTATTAATTGTCCGGGTTGTTCCTATCTGTTTCCGCGCGTGCTTAATCTCTGATGTTTGGGTTGGGTCGGCGACGTATCTGGGACGTCGCATACAATGTTCGACCATCAAGGGATGTTCGCGCGCTCGTGGGGAGCGGGCGTGACATTCAGAATGGGTTGCCAACATAGTACTTGTAATGAAGAAAGATGGTTGAGTGCGGGTATACGTTAATTATCACAATCTAAATAAAGTAAGCCCTAAGGATGATTTCCGCTTCCACATAATAATGTATTAGTGGATAACACTTGTTGGGTTTCAAACATTTTCATTCATGGATGGTTTCTCAGGATATAATCAAATCCTCATAAAGAAAGAGGATAAGCCCGGCGTCCTTCATAACATCACGGGGCACATTTTGTTACAAGGTGATGCTTTTTGTTTTAAAAATGCTGGTGCCACATATCAAAGGGCAATGGTAACTTTGTTCCATGACATGATGCACAAAGAAATCGAGGTATCGTGGATGACACGATTGCAAAATCCAAATAATGAGAAGATCATGTTAAAGTGCTTCACAAATTGTTCGAAAGACTTAGAAAGTACAAATTACGGCTGAACCCTAACAAATGTGTATTTGGGGCAAAATCTGGCAAATTGCTAGAATTTGTGATCAACAACGGGGAATCAAATTAATCCTCCCAAGATCAAGGCAATATACGACTTAAAGACTCCTTCTACGGTAAAAAGAAGTGAGAAACCTACTTGGGCTATTAAACTACATTGCCCATTTCATCTATCAGCTTTCCGAGACTACTAAACCATTCTTCAAACTGTTGAAGAAAAATGCCAAAGTAAAGTGGGATGCGGAATGTCAACAAGCCTTGAGAAGATCAAAGAATATCTGGTATGCCAACTAGTGTTGGTGCCACCAATTCTGGAGTCCCTCTTGATCTTGTATTTAACAATTCACTATGAGTCGTTAGGAGTAGTGCTTGTACAAAGAAGACCAAATAATGGTAAAAAACAAGCAATTTATTACTTGAGCAAGAAATTCATAACATCAAGTGAATTACCCAAAGAGTTGAGAAGACATACATTACATTGATTTGGGTGTTACAGTTTAAGACAGTACACCTTTCATCACCAAATTTTGCTAGTGACCGAGAATGATCCGATCAAGTACCTTCTTGAGAAATCCTCCTTGGATAGGAAATTAGCAAAATGGCAAGTCTTGTTATTTGAGTTCGACATCAAGTTCATCCCCAAAGTCAATCAAAGGACGAGCGATAGCAAACATGCTAGCAGAAAATTTGAAGAATATCGCCAGTTCTGAAAAACAACTTGATGATCACACATTGATATTAGTCGATGATAAATAGACCGTGTATGTTGATGGTGCAACTAACTTATCTGGATTAGAAACCGGGCAGATCGATCTCTAGGAGGCCAACACTATCCAAAGATATGTAAAATTAGTATTTCCATGCACCAATAACATCGTTGAATACGAAGCATGCATTCTCAGCTTATAATTAGCCCTTTTAATAAAGGTAAAAAGGTTGCAAGTATATGGAGATTCTATACTCATAATTTTGCAAACAACTAGAGAATGACAAACTCAAGATGCCAAGCTGATTCCTTATCATAGATATTTAGAAAAGATGATGGAAAGTTTCAAGAGGTAACATTCGATTATCTTCCAAGAGCTCATAATCAATTTGTAGATGCTCATGCAATTTTGTTATCCTTACTACAAGCTGAAGATGGTATGGATATAAAACCATTGAGAATTAATATTCTCGAACAACCAGCTCATTGTATGATAGTCCAAGAGAGTTTGACAACGAATAATGGTATCATGATATCAAGAGGTATCTTTAGTTAGAAGAATTTCCTGAAAAAAGCCAACCAGGTGACAGGAAGTTTATAAGGAAAATAGCCAACAAATTCTTCCTCAGTAGCTGAACCCTTTACAAGAAATCATTTGATTCAACTCTATTAAGATGTGTGGATGCTATAGAAGCTGAACAAATCATGAAAGAAATTCATAAGGGTGAACATGGACCGCACATGAATGGATATTTTCTAGCTCGAAAGATTATGAGATTGGGATATTATTGGATGACAATGGAATTAGATTGCATCTAACACGTGAGATGTTGTCATCAATGTCAGGTTTATGGAGATAAAATCAATGCATCGTCAAATGAGCTATATCAAATGTCCGAGCTATGGCCATTTTTAATGTGGGGCATTGATATGATTGGTCCAATTAACCCCAAGGCCTTAAATGGACACCGGTTCATCTTGGTTGCTATTGACTATTTCACTAAATAGATTAAAGCAAACTCCTACACAAAATATTACTGCCAAGAATGTTACAAGATTCATCAGGTAGGACATCATTGCTACGTCTGAGTTCGGAAGCAATAGTTACGGATAATGGCTCAAATCTAAACAATAGAATTATAGATGATCTACTTGAGGATTTCTATGTCCGACATCTAAATTCATCTCCATATCATCCACAAATGAATGGAGCAGTTGAAGCGACAAATAAGAATATCAAGAGGATCTTGGCAAAGACAACCGAAAATTATTGTGATTGGCACAAAAGGTTGCCGTATACTCGATGACGTACTAAACTTCAATTTGAACATCAACTAGAGCAACCCCATTTTCTTTGATTTACGGAATGAAAGCGGTGCTACCTGTTGACGTGGAAATTCCTTCGTTAAAGATATTGTCCTAGTTAAAGCTTTTAGAAGCTGAGTGGATTCAACAAAGATATGAACAGCTTGACATAATTGATGAAAAGAGATTAGGAGCTATATGCCATGGGCAAGCCTACCAAAGACGAGTTGCTAAATCCTTCAACAGAAAAGTGAAACTAAGACGTTTTGAAGTGGATGATTTAGTAATGAAGAAAGTTATCTTCAACAATTCGTGGCAAATTCACTCCGAATTATGAGGGTCCATACATTGTCAAGAAGGTTCTTTACGGGGGAGCATTGATTCTTGTAGATATGGCAAGAACAGAATTGGTCTATCCTATAAATGCAGATGCTGTCAAGATTTTCTGCCCATGAAATGAAGATGAACATTCAAGAAAAGATTCAGATTACTTTAGAACATGTGCATATCATGCATGCCATACATTTCATGAACATGTTTATCTGTTTTGCAGAAGAATTTCAAATTCCTAATGGAGTTATCAAATAGTAGAGGGAAGTATCATTTCCCAATTGTATGTTCCATTGATATCCTCTAATGTACTTTCCTTTTTACTATCCCCAAGAGACAAAGAAAGGGAGCAACAACAGAAGAATCACAGTGTAACCAAAGCAAAGACATGCAAACAAAAGGAATCTTAATAAATCGATCGACGGTATCCCTAAATCGTGAGGGCATGTGAAGTCGCCTTCCTAAGAGAAAAATCAAACCTTTTTCTTCCCCAAAGCGGAATGATGCCAAGGCCGAGCAAAAACAAAACAAAGTGTTTGATACTTTAAAAATGTTTCAATCAAAAATTTTGAAACATGCTTTCTTTGAAAATGCAATAAGCATCAAAATTCTCTAAAAAGGATAATTTGACAAAAGACTTTGAAAAATTTCATAGAAAAAAGTTTGCATTAAATCAAATGGAAAGACCTTCAAAAGATGAAAGGTAAGTTATATCCAAACACGTCCCCTATACACTCAAAGTTAAAGTGTAGAAGGGAGCGAAAAAAACCCATCTGAAGGAAATAAGGGATATTCGCAATGATTACATGGATTAAAATGATGAAAGGCAATCGTTTCACTATCCCAAACACATGCTTACCCCTTGCAAACCAAATTTGAGCCAAAGCAGTGGAGGAGTTTTCCCAAAACAACCCTGTTAAGAACCAACCCACATTGGGGCAAATCCTGAGGTTTGTGAAAATGACAACTATGGAGAATAGGATCAAGAAAAATTTTATTATATACTCTTGCATCAATCATTCCGAGATAACTCCACATGAAGTCATATGGAAGCTCAAAACATCTCAAGAGGAAAAAGAGCACTTCATTTTTCATACCCAAACACATTACCTTTGACAAAGCCCAATTGAGCTTGGATATTCATTTCAGAACCCCAAATTGGTGATCATCTCTTCGCACTTGGAGTATAAGCATATGATCCACTTTGATAGATAAGAAATAAAAAAGCAGAACACACAAGTTCTTAGAATTCAAAAAGATCAAAGACAAAAGAGTCTAGGATATGAAAAAGCAGTGTGCCTAGTAAAACCAAAGCTAAATGCCCAAGAAAAATGAGCGTGGGAAAAGAGAAGAAAAACATTCAAAAGAAAAGAATGACAAAAGTCAAGTCAAAAAGCAAAGTAAAGGTTGTGAAAAAATCAAAAGTCACAACAAATTAATGATTGAAAATATCTTGATGAAAATTTAGGGCAATCTTGTGTTCATGATAAGAAAAAGATTCCCAAAGTGGACAAAGAAAAAGTGGTGATTCCAAGAAAATCACCAGTTTCACAAAAATCCTGAATTCAAAAGCAATTGAGCCTTTTGAGCCTACCCAATACCAACATTACAACTTCTCCCCAAAGACTCTTCAGATTGGGATGTTGAGAGTGAAAATATGATTTCATGATAGAAGCCATCACTTAAAGAAGTGTGTGCAATATTGTCTTATCTTATCCTCTAGGTTCTTAACTTGAAGACCAAGTGAGTTAAAAGATGATAAGATCTTTTCCTGGCCACAGAATGCCTATCCTTTAAATAACTATTAACCAAGCTGACATTACAGTCTTTTGAAATACCTTATCGGATCAATCGAATTATATACATTACGAACATCTCCGAACACTTAAGGATTGGTTAAGAGAGATGAATTGAGGGTTCTAAGATGATACCCATTCCAACCGTGAAGAAAAGACCAAATTCACAGATCGAGACAAATGCTTTCTAATGAAGGTTTTCTAAATGATTGTTCAAAACATTTCTCGAAAGATTTCGAGTTATTTGCTCAAATACTTCCTTTAAAAGGAAATTTGATTATCAAAATACATTGACATGAAGAATGCTGTTTTTAAAACCAAGTTTCAAAAGTTTGTGGCTAACTAGAAACCAAGTTTTCCAAAAGTTTGTTGTAATCTAAAAACCACGTTTCAAAATAGTTTTTGGTTAGCTAAAAAAAACCATGCAAAGGTTTGGTGGGATTATCATTAAAAACCACATTTAAAAAAAATAGGTATTCCAAAAACAAATTGCACTTCGCAGCCTCTAAGTGATGATTCTCATGAGTGATCATGATTTTGCAGCTTTGAATATGGTGATTTTTATAGTTTTCTCAAGTGATTGTGTAGCTTCAAAGTTATCACTCTTGAGTGCTTGCAACCTGTAGCCTTGGATATCTTTTTGGCCCAAAGCATGGCCTCATCCAAAGACCTCTTGGTGAGGAGCCATTAGACAAAACAGATATTTTAAAGCAACTTACACTTCATAGCCTTTGAGTGATGATTCTCATGAGTGGTCGGGGATTTTGCAGCTTT
Organism: Syzygium grande; assembly: GCA_024733475.1. Classification (NCBI taxonomy): domain Eukaryota; kingdom Viridiplantae; phylum Streptophyta; class Magnoliopsida; order Myrtales; family Myrtaceae; genus Syzygium; species Syzygium grande. The sequence continues at coordinate 13,068,918 of JAMXDD010000001.1, read as the reverse complement.
AAATATGGTGATTTTTATAGTTTTCTCAAGTGATCACAGGATTATAGCTTGAGCTATCACCTTATGAGTGTTCACAGCCTGTAGCCTTGGATAACTTTTTTTTTGTATAGAATGGCCTCTTCATGATGATTTTTATGGTCTTGCCAAGTGTTCGCAGGTTGGTAGCTTTGGAGCCATCACCCTCCGAGTGTTAGCAACCAGTAGCTTTGGATGACCTTTTGGGCCTTAAGCATGGCCTCGTTACAATTCTTCTGAGTGATCGCGGTTTGTAGCCTTGGAGAATTGACCTTCCGTAAGTGATCGTAAACCGTAGCTTCAAAAACTATTACAAAAGCCCTACTAGTGAGGAACCACTAGGCAAATTTCAAAGTCCTACAGGTAAGAAGTCCCTAGGAAAATTCAAAGTCCTACAGGCAAGGAGGCCCTAGGCAAATTCAAAGTCCTATAGGCGAGAAGCCTCTAGGCAAATTTTAAGTCTTACTAGTGAGGAACCACCGGGCAAATCTAAAATTCTTATGCGAGGAGCCTCGGTGTTCATGGTTCTTGAGTTCGTCCTTAAATCACGAAATTGAATAACCATCATGATTATCATCACCATCAATGCGTGCCCTTGGATGAGCAACAAAGAAACTCTCACAAACAAGTAAGTTTCTCTCCATCAATCATTAATAACCTTTCAAAATATGTTCCAAAAGAGAACTCTCGGACTAAATCATGAATTTCAAAAAGCAAGACCCTACTCAATTGTTGTGAAATTTCCGTCTTATCTTGTTCGGTGAGTCGACTAAAAATTCAAGTGTCACCTTATCTTTGAGATCAATCAGAAAGAGCTCAATCTCAAAGAGGGGCAACTATTGACACCTAATTTTTAGTTCTTTTTTTTAATTTTCCAAAATTTTCAAAATTAGGTCTAGGAATCTTGGCCAAGCCTAGAAACCTATTTCTAAACCAAAAAAAATTTTTTTTAGCACTTTTTGCATTTTTCCTTAATTTCTTTTAGTCAAAATAAACGAGAAAATCAAGAAAAATAGCAAATGGAATCAGAAAATTTCATAAAAATAATCATTAGTCTTATTTTAAATCCAATTTCATTAATACATCATCAATTTTGAAAAATCTCAATCGGTATATATTTTTTCCCAAAATTGGATAAAATTAAACCCGAATTGAACCAAAAATGAAATTTAATTTTTTTCTAGTCATTTTTAAGTCATAGTGTCTTCACAACAATTGATTCTGGGACCTTGAATTGCTTAATGATCAGTCCAATTGCATAATTTGATAGAAAAATAAAAATCCCCAAAATTACATTGAAAATTAAAATTTTGAACCCAAATTGGGAATCGTGCCCAATTTGAAATTGTTGAAATATGAGACTATCATTTGTAAGGTTAATCAGACCTGGGTCATTCAATTTTGGCATCAATTTTGCCTAATCATGTCATCGGGACATCGAATCGAGCAAAATCCAAATAACCACGATATGAAATTTGGAAAATTTTGGACATAGTTATCTCAAAAATTGGGGAAAAATACATTTCTATGTCCAAAATGTAATAAGGAATTCAATTTTAGGTCAAATTTTGAAAATTCGATCAAAATCGAGCTTAATTTACAATTTTGACCAAAACTGAACTACCCAGTCTAATCAGGTCAACCCGACTCGATCGAATAGTGCATCTTCTTTGCCCGACTCATCCAACATGTGCACAAAACCCAGAAAAAATTGAATCATACCTAGACTTTTACCGACATCCCCGATCAATATAACACGTGAAAATCAATCGTGCCACTGGAGAATCTCCAGAATAGCGTCGGAGATCGGTTATAACCGATTTAGAGGTCGGTTGTAATGAGTTTTGAGTGGGAAAACAATCAACGGAAAAAAAAAAAAAAAGCAAAAGGGAAGAAAGTGTTCGAGAGAATTCCTGAGAGAGAGGAGAGAGAAACAGAGGAAAGACTGGAAATTTAGAGAGAGAAAGAGAAGTAGAGATCCCAAGGTGAGCGATCATCATCGGTCAACTGATCGGTGCTTGACAAATCGACCATTTCGGAAGGATTTCCTTCTCAAGCAACCATAATGGAACTGGTTCGGACAACCCGAAAATGAACTCGACCGGGCGCATCCGCACTGTTCTAGCGAATCCAAGAGCACCGGGAGGAAATATAAGTGTCAGGGAACAACCTTTGAGGCATGGATCACTTCGACAATTTCATTTGGTCACGAACGAAGCAAGTGAATATCGCTTAGAGTCAGTTTTTTTTTAAAATTTTCCCATAATAGGTTTTAGGTTTGTTCATGCATATTTCCTTCTGATTTTGACATATTGATGACTAGAACTTGCTCGATCATCTTTTGTATGCTTGTTTGCATGTGGAATAATTAAAAATGCATTCAAATCGAGTCGGCCATGATTGTTGAACTTCACCGAAATTCCAAACCCCATCAGACTTGGAGATCTTAAATCGGAGCTTTTTTTTTGCCATAAGCCACCCAAGTTAGTTGATTCTTTCTTTGATTGATGTGCTGATGTTGATTCTAATCGTTTTAGACGGTTAAGGCAAGTAGAATAGGGATTTGAAGTTTTGATGAGCACGGTTTAGGTTAATAATAAATTGGTATTTTCCGGCGAGATTTTGTCACGCCCGAATCCCTCTGAGCTCGCGACATCCCTACTCGGTTGAAATGATGCGGCGTCCTAGGCGTCGCCAACCCAACCCAAACATCGAGCCACATGCAGAAGTGGATATAAAACCCCGGACAGAAAGATGGCGACAACGGGTAGAACACCAAGACAATCAAACACCAACTACAACATTTTATACAGCCACTACACCAAATATATACTGAACATTATATTATAGACATATTTAGCAAACTAGCATTAGAAATCACCGTTATAACAAAATCTCAGAGGCTTGGTTATCTTAACTTCACTATCGGATAACCCAAGCTATACAACCCCTAAAATGCCCTAAGGAAAAATCTAAGGGTCGCTCTTCTCCATTCTATACGAATCTCTGGCTTGAAGCTCCGAACTCACCGCAACTCTCATTGGGCACCAAAGTCAGCTTCTTGGGTTTACGAATGGGGGTGCTGAAAGTGGCGGTTATACAACCGTGAGACAAATCTCAATAAGTGTACAACCCCAAACCCCCACGTAGGTACTCACATACCGCCAGACAAAACATGCATAACACACAACAATCAATCAAACTAGCAACCACACGTGACCCTACCTGGAATCCATCATGCATGTCCTTGCACGTTAGTCAACCACAGCCAGTATGCCCGCGAAATATATCACAGCCGTCGCAGTTCCCGATTATAGAAAAAATCCACTTGGGCCGTCCCATACCATGCCCACAGTTTTTATCCCATAATCGAGCATCACACCACGCGATACAAAACACACACCTTCGTACCCCAACTCACACCACATGTCACTTTCTTAAACTTCGCACCTCAAGCCAATTCATCATTCTCAACTTGTTCACACTACCATGCAGCGTAAGCATGTCCAGGCCAACGGTCTTAAACCTCGTCGAGCATCGTCTCCCGTCCGGGCAGGCATAAATCACCTCGTCGGGGCAGCATCGTCCGCGTAGCGTCTACGCCTCGGGGCGGAATACGTACACACACACTTTCCTTCTACCGCGCGTAAAACCACATCGAGGCCAGGTCTTGACCACGTCGAGCGCCGACACCTCGTCGGGCGGGCATCGTCACCTCGTCGGGGGCGGCGCCGTCCAGCGTAAGCGTACGCCTCGGGACGGATCCTTTCCAACCAATTCCACATTTCCATACCCTCGTTCCACTCAAGCCACACTTACACACGGTCAACAATCGCCGACCAAACATACACACCTCACACGATTCATAGCCACGCACCAATTCACATCTCACGTACACTTCACAAACACGCGTTCTCGTCATACGAATACACCACCGACCATACACATTTAGCACGTGAATTCAATGCGCATTCACACTACCACATCGCCACACCTCACGGCCACATACACATGGCACACGGCCATGCCATATTTAGCCCAACACATAATCCCGATCCAGCCAACAAATCACAAACAACATAATTGATCAATTAAGCACAATCAAGCCATAACAATTCCACTCAATCACACAAATGAATCCCGATCGATCCACAATATCACTGCCCTATCCAAATCTACTAAACCTCAATTTTTCATTGCCAAATCAGTCCGTAACCAACAAATATCCAGCCTCTAATTCAGTCTCCAAACAGTCACAATAATTCCAATCAATTATACAAATTAACTGCGATCGCTCCACACATCACAGCCATCATCGAGCCTACAAATCCTCACCAATTTCTTCGCCAAATCAGTCCCCAAATCAGCCCACGACAACCAAATACCAGCCTTCATCTCAGCCCCCAAAACAGCCACATAAACCCTTAAACCAACCCTAAACAATGACCAAAAAATCCCATCAAAATAAATAGTAAACGAACTCCAAAAATTCTGAAATTTGGATACGTTACGTAAAACATCTTTCTGAACATTTTCTGTGAAGAACTCGAAACTCAGTTCCAACTAGAAGCACCTCTTTTGGTCACTTGAAATCAGACGAAAATCAACTCGCTCCAACAGACCATTTTGTCCTCAAAATATATTTATTTCAACACACAAATCACCTTGAAAAGTTTTGAAATTTTTATATGTTATAGCCACAAATGTCTCCAATAATTTTCGTGAAGGAAGTATTTGGAAAATAGGCATGAAAAAATTTATAAAAATTCAAATATACCCGAAGGTCGGGTGAACAGTAAATCGGGCAGTTTTATTTCGGTCCAAAGATGGACTTCCGAATGGCATTAAATGATGTCCAAAAATTCCCAAATTAAAATATGTTATAGTTCAAGATGTTGGGAACAAAGTTGATGAGGAAAACTTCCTCAAATTCGGGCCACACAAGTCACAGTAAAAATAACAAAAACCAGCAATGCAGTAGCAACCTAACTGGAAATCAGCCAACACACACCACCGAGCAAACCAGCCACTAAATTCACCCTAAACCGAGCCCTAAACAAGCCTAACAATACCCGAGGTCCTAGGCGACATTTGGAGAGGTCACTTACCTAAGAAAGGCGAGAAGAACGGGCTGAAACGAGGTGGAGCAAAGAAAGCAAAGCAATAATGCGAAGAGAGGAAACAAAGATGAAGAGAGTGAGAAAGAGAGAATTTTGAGAGAGAAAGAGGAAGAAAATGGGAGAGGGGGCTGGACGTGGGGAGTTCTGGCCAAAATGAGAGGTGAGGAGAGAGAGAGAGATCAGACCAGTCAACTTTGTGGGCTGGTGGGGGGACACGTGTCGCGATCCTATGCGATTTCCCATTTTGCCCTTGATCCGACGGCCCTTATTTGTCTCTATCCAATAATTCAAGGGCAAAGTGGTAATTCAATAATTCCAATTTCTTTTTCACTTATTTTAGTCCTCAATTATTGCTCAAAATTGTACAAAATTCGGAATTCCCAATATAGGGTCCAGGGGGCAAAATGGTAATTTTCCGGTCCCGGGCGAAATTCAATTTTCGCATTATCGGGTTCCATATATCACGTGGCCAACATAATGTGGTGTCGGAATCATGAAATTCATCAACAAGCCCTCGAAAATTGATTGTAAAGTTCCGGGAATAAAATAATATTATTTTTCAATTTTTGTCGAAATTCCGTTTTTGTCCAAAACCACTCTAAATGTGCGTGTACCACCCCAAAATGACTTTGGCCACAAAAATAACCTCAAACGGCCTCCGAATCCAAACCCAAGACCCACAGAGGCAAAACAGTAATTTTCCGCCCCGGACCGAAATCCATTTTTTTTGCGTAAATGGTGGCCCTAAGGTTGGCCAAGCCAAAAACGCCATCGGCCGCCCAAAATTGTCACTTTCAAAATTCTCGATTCCGGGCTCGAATTCCAAGAAATGACTGAAATCGAACAATCGCAACTTTAACTTATCTCGGCTAACGTGTGGCTCATTGGGATTATGCGCTCTTGACCCATGACCAACACTAAGTCAAATCATGTTTAAGTTTGCTCGAACTAAGATGACCTCGATTGTCATATAATTGCGAGGGTCTGTCACTAGTGCCCTTTGGACACGATCAATCAAATAGACCTGTCTCGGTTTGGCTCAAAACATTCTCTCGTCAATCCATATGGTCAAAGATCGAACTCGTGTCGAGTTCTTTGGTCGTCGAACTCAATCCCGTAATAGCCCTACCACTAAGGTTAGCATCCCGTGAATGCGCATTTCGGGTGAGACCTCATCATAGTGCATTGGTCAAAATTCATTTCTTAAATTCGGAAAAAGGATCAAGATTCGAGATCATTCTGATTTTTTCACGGCCGATGACGTCCGATGGCCAATCGCCTAGCTTAGTTTGATAGAGGGTGACACGAACTTGATCAAGAACCAAAAATCAACTCTGGAACACTACCGGAAGGTTGCCGGAACATGATCGGGAGTGGTGGTCTTGAAAACTCAAACCAGAAAATGGTGCCCACCATGTGTTCAACAAAATGCCGAACAAAAAAAGCTCTAAATTGGCGCCGTTTGATTGTCATGCTCGCCAAGAAGGTGAATCGCGCCCGGCCGCCGATGCCGACTGATTCAATCTCGGCCGAACCGATTTGAACCGTGCTGGTCTAGTTCACCTCCGTGAAAAAATTTTAAAAAATTTAAAAAATTTTCTAAAAAAAAAAAAATTTAAAAATTTAAAAAATAAAAAAAATCACAAAAATCATAAAAAATTAGAATTTTTTGAAAAAAATCAGAAAATTAGATATTTCATTAAAATTTGAAAAATTTCAGAAAAAAAAATAGAAAATTCACAAAAAATTAGAAAATTCATAAAAAATTCAGAAATTTTTTTAAAATTCATAAAAATTCTGAAAATTCTGAAAAAACAAATAAAAATTTGCAAATTTTGGAAAATCAATAAAAATGAAAAAATTGAAAATTTCATAAAAATTTTTCAGAAAATCATAAAAATCAGTTCTCGGTTTAAAAAATATTTTTCCAAAAAAAAAAATTTCAAAAAAATCAAAAATTTTGAAAATCCACAAAATCATTCAAAATCATCATGGCCAATCATAAAAAGTAAAATCTAAATTTTCAAAAGTTCCTGAGTGGTATTTTTGGAAAATTTTAAATTTAAGGGTTATAACCCCTAAAAACCCTAAAACCCTAAAAATGTGAATCATGAAATGAACAAGCTATTAGAGCTTCACTAGGGTTTGGGTATTTTGTTTGATTCTCATTTTTAGTGGCCAAATTAGGGTTACTATGATTGATTTGCCATTGATTGTGCATTTAATTCTTGAGTGCTTAATTGTTTGTTCATGATTAGAATAGTGAATTGACCTTAGGAATCCATGTGACGCGTTAGACACGCTTATACCATTCTTAGGTACCGAAATGGCGTTAATAGTCTCAATTTGGCATCGTTAACGTAATCAAGTCTCTTATTCAGAATCTCTAGTTAAGTAGGATCGTGGTATTTCTCCCGCACCTTAATTAGGTTTCTAGTTAACCTACCGTAAATGATTAGTGGCGACTCCAAGTTTAAATTTAGATCAAATAAACCCTCTCATCCACGTGAGGTATGGTCCGAGAGAAACCCGTGTGAAAAATACCTCCATTCTAGCACATGAGAGCGTGGCGTGACACGATCGATTTGGCTTTGCTGAACCGGCGTTGCCGATGCCGATCATCGGTCATCATCTCCTGCAGGGCACAAAGTGCCAAAATGGCACCATTTTTGGCATTCTTCACTTAGGCACTTTTTCCGAGCAGGTGGTGTGCACTGTTCTATATTCAATGTTTTCGAGGTCCGCGGTTTGAGCTCGTCGTCGGGCGAACCTCCGGCGAGCTTTTGACTGATTTTCTGATTACTGTTTCCCTCTCATCACCATCCATCAATTTAACCTATCTAGTTCGTTGCGGAGTATTCCCGGTCGACGAAAAAAAACGATCCAAAATCCCTAACCTAAAACCAATTTTAATAAGCTCCTATAATTTTAAGATCAACATAAAGCCCGCCTTAACCGTCTAAGTCGATTTAAACGACTAACAAAGCATTAAAAATGGTTGAAGGAAGCTAACTTGACAGGCCTATGGCCACCGCGGTGATGCTCGCAACATTGTCTCGAGCTCCGTGAGGTGGTTTAATGGGCGACCGAGGAGATTGATGCACGTTTTCAACCAAAAATGCAAGTAAACAACATAAAGCATGGTCGAATCAAATTCTAAGCATCAACAATCAAGAAAGTTGCAAGATCTAGCACGGTGAAGTTCAAATGTTCAATTTGGAATTCTGGAAAAAATTATGATGCCGATGGATATTTACCGTCTCGTTCAATGATTAAACAACTTCTTTGAGCTGATTTGCTGCTGCAGAGTCCTTCTCCGACACCCAGGCTTCAAGTAGACAGTCTCAAAACTTCGGAGATGCTTTATATCTGACGATCAAGGCTCGTTTTCAAGCTATGGTGATCAATCGATCACCGGTTGTTTCAAGTGAGGAAGTTCACTTTGCAGTCGATTTTGCCGACGCTTTTCTAGCCGAAAAAGGGCCGATCACTCGGTTAGGGGAACCTTAACTCACCTTCTATCTAATTTTTCTCTTTTCTCGTCGTTTCTCTCTCCTCTCCCTCTCGGCAATTTGTCGAACAAGTTCCCCTTCTTGGGTTTGTTTTTTTCTCTTTTTGTTGATTGGTTTTTTCTGCCCAAAGTTCATTCCATCGACTTCCGATCGGTTGGAATGATTAACTAGTGCCACCGGATATTTTCCACCGGCCAAACCTATTAAAACGTGTGCTAAATTTCCCACATTAAGTCTGCAAAGTTTCAGGTGCGAGTTGGTTTTTTTCTGGGTTTAGTGCGTTTTGAGCAAGTTGGGTGAAGAAGATGAGTAACCCGGGTCGGGTCTGGTTGACCCGTCGACTCGACAGACCGGGTTGGTCTAAATTCTCAAATTCGACCCGATTTTAACCCAATTTTCTAAATTTAACCACAAAATTGAATTTCCCATCATATTCCAAACCCAAATATATAATTTGCCCCAATTTTTATTATAATTGTGTTCAAGATTTTCTCGTTTTTTTTTATTCAAGTTAATAGGTTTTTATTCAATTTGATATTTTAATGACCTGATTAGGTAAAATTGATGCCAAAATTGAATTAATCACATCTGATTAACCCTAGAAATGATGGTCTCATATTTCGATAATTTTATATTGGGCACGATTCCCAATTTGGGTTCAAAATTCTTAATTTTCAATCTAATTTTGGGGATTTTTTTTTTTTATGCCAAATTGTGCAATTGCACTGACCATTATGCAATTCAAGGTCCTAGAATCATTTGTTGTGAAGACACTATGACTTAAAAATGACTGAAAAAAAATTTAATTGCATTTTTGGTTCAATTTGGGTTTAATTTTGCCCAATTTTGGGAAAAACATATACCCCATTGAGATTTTTCAAAATTGAAAATTTTTTTCAAGAAATTGGATTTAAAATAATACTAATGAATATTTTTATGGAATTTTATGATTCCATTTGCTATTTTTCTTGATTTTCTCACCTATTTTGACTAAAAGAAATTAAGGAAAAATGCAGAAAAATGCTAAAAATTTGTATTTTGGTTTACAAATAGGTTTCTAGGCTTGGCCAAGATTCCTAGACCTAATTTTGAAATTTTTGAAAAATTAAAAAAATGAGCTAAAAATTAAGTATCAAGAGCGAACACGAGCCCAAAGATGGATTGTCGTGTGTCAGAAGGACATGGGTTGACACTGAGGCCACTAGAAATAGTTTGGAAATAGGCCATCCCTAACAAGCCCAGCTTTGAGCCCACCAAGTCAAAAAAACTCTAAAACCTTCCAAACAAACAACAATGCTCATGTGAAATGAACCTGCAACAAATCCCTAATAATGAAATTTGCTAGTAAGTTCATTAAATTGTATAAAACAATATTATGCTATTTTTTGACAATTATGAAAGGACAAATTTATTTGTCTACATTTTGGCCCCCTACATGAGAACTCTTTAAAGTATTCGAAAGGGATTGTTATGCATAGAGAAGAATGCTTGAAAAATAATTATTACGAGATTTCCTATTATTGGTACAATGATGAGCATGTCGCAATTTCATGAAAGAAAATACGTGATGCGCATAATAAAACATTATGAAAAGGAATAGTCATACTTCCTATGATCAAAAAACGGAAGTTATCGTAATGAAATAATAGAATGTTGAAATAACAAGACAAGATCTTTGTCGTATTTTTTTCATATGCAGCTTCAACGTATCGAATTTGAATTAAAATAAAGGAGATAAGAGAGAAAGCTTTTTTGTCAATCATTAATAGAAAAAGTAAAAATGACATTAGATTAGAAGATAGGGGCAAGCTATTAGCATGATCAAATAGGGAATTTCTCAAAGGTTTGATTGAGAAAATCGAATAGAGCTAAATTAGAAGAACATGCTAGGAGATAGAAATGAGAGCCAGAGGGATAACTTGTCTTGTAGTAATTGATAATGAAAACTTATAATTCGAATCAAGGGATATTCCAAATTAATCTAAATGATTGCAATATAAACTGAAACAGTAAAAAATTGAGTACAACTTAGTATATGCCAGAAAAAGCGAGGGGTATGTCACGTGACAATATGAAGAAGGGTTTTAAACCAAGAGTTGTGGCACTAATTACTAGTAATGATCAAATTAAAGAACTTGAACTGAGAAAGAATATCAATGAATATTTTATAGGAAAGGTTGAACTTACAAATAGAATTTCAGGAGATGGAAGCAAATAAACTTATATGAGGAGATATATTCTATTCGGAGTTAAAAACAAAGGTCCAAGGTACTTGTTAAAGCCTAATCATAACTCTATTAATCTCATTCCTTGTGTGGATCTCTTTGGGTTCTTGATGTGTAATTAATATTTACAATCTTTTCTCTTCTTGGAATATGATGTCCCTAACCTTTTGCTATACTAATGTCGTGGTACATGCAAACCGTTATGTCTAGATACATTTCATAAAGTTCCGACCACAGAATGATGGATTACTCTAAGTGAGAAAAGAATCGAACGTGATTTATGGTATTAGAACTAATCGTTCTACCATTCAACCACGACACACTACCTAAAGTTCAATTCTTCATTATATGATTGGTTTTGCTGCAATTTGTTATAGTTATTCTAAATGTAAAAGCAATTGGACGAGGACTGTGGTCCTCATAGCAGTTCCCTTCATTTTTCTCGTGGCAATACGATTGGTCCATACGAATTTGCGAGTGTTGTGGAGTAAGACATTTCACATTGACAAATCCAGCACGGAATTGGTCCATTTTTCTCGTGCCCGAGGACTGTGGTCCTCATAAGATATTTTAGGTTTTTAGGTTAATAAATTCTTCTAGACAACTTCGAAGATGACACTAAAGAAAAGATAAATGAATCCCTCACATTATTGGGACATGGGCCATCATGGACCGCCATGTGTGAGGAGGACACGGGTCGACACGAAGGCCTCTAAAAAGAGATAGAAAATAGGTCGGGTTATCACTAACGAGCCTAGCTTCAAGCTCACCATGTCAAAACTCTCTAAAATATCCCAAATAAACGACTATAATCTAGGATCCCGCCATATATTAAAAGTCATTCTTTCATTGATGAATGCTCGTGTGAAATCAATCTACAACAAATCCTTGATAATGAAATTTGGTAGTTAATTCACTAAATTGCGTAGTGGATTAAAATGTTATTTTTCACGGATATGAAAGGACAAATTTATGCATCTACATTTTGTCCCCTGCATGAGCATTTTGAAAGTATGTGAAAAGGATTGTTGTGCATAGAGAAGAAAGCATAAAAAATAATTATTAAGATATATCCTATTGTTGGTGCAACGATGAGTATGTTAATGCAATTTCACGAAAGCAGATAGGTGACATGCACGATAAAACATTATGAATTTTTTTCTAAAATAGTATGTTAATGTGAACCGAGAACCAACCCACTTGGTCCTAGAATCAGACAGGTAGAATTAGACTGAACCGGACCAACTGGTCTGATCTAGTTCCAAGGTTGTTCTCGGATTCGATGATTTTTTCTTTTATTTTTTTGGTTTCTTCTATTCCCTACAAGTGGGAGCACTTCAACATTAAAAGAAAAAAAAAACTTACTAATTAGGGTTTACTTTAGCATAAAAAATAAAAAATTTATCAAATCTTGGCGGTCCATGGTCCGGTTCCTTATGTGGACCGGAAACAAGATCGGTTATTCCCGATTCCAAACATTTGGAACCGGGAACTAAATTGGTCCCCCATGGCAATTGGTCGGTTCGGTTTGGTCTCATTTGATTCCCAAATTGGATCAGGACTGATGCACACCCCTAGTGATAGTAATGATGTCACGTTACAATATTAAGAAAAGTTTTGACATGAGAGGTGTGGCGCTAATTACTAGTAATGATCCGACCCGGTTCAATTCCCAAATTATTAAAAATTTGTAAAATTAGTCTAAGTCGGCGTTGGTCATGCCACAAAGGATGATCAAGTCCATGTTAGTGATTTCCGATCAAAATTGGCGAGATGGACTATATTGGCAAAATCATTAAAATATTTAGGACTGAATTGGCATTTGTGCAATAGGTTTAGGACTTTTTTGGTACTTTTCCCTCATATGTTATTAAACAAATATGTAATATCATAGAGTGAAATCCACTTCGAACTATATCTGGGTGGTAGGTTTGATTTGTTTTGCATAGCACAAATTGCATATATTTCATGGCTTCTCGATAACATCTTTTCGTGTGTAAAGAGTTTTCGATGTGAAAACACATAGTCACAGATGAAGACTAGGCAGCCACTGATCGTTCTGACGTTCCTCTGTGTATTCTCATCCCATCTATTAAGCACTCAAGGGGGCTGGAGATCTAGCTTCGCTAGTATTGCCAACACCATAATGGGTAATTCTTAGATCCGTGAGTAAGGGCTGATATTCAAATAGAAAAAAAGAGTGGATTTGCAGGTCCAGATAAGTTGGCTTATCCTAAAAGAAAAATATTATATGTACTAAGAAAACTTACTGAAAATTCACTCACTAAATGATGTGGAAAGTTTCAATATCCAATAGAGAACTGAACGGTTTTAACATTGGGAGTTCGGTGCACCCGACAATTGTATTTGTATTATTGCCAAAAGTTGTTTACTAAAAGGGTTAATATCACCAAAAACCCCAAACTAGTACATCTGTGACAAATTTACCATAAACTAATTTTTTGACCACGAAAAACTCTAAACTAGTATATCTGTGATAAATTTATTCAAAATTAATTTTTTGATTATAAAAAAAAACCAAAAATGGTACACACGTAATAAATTTACCCCAAACTAATTTTTTGACCACTAAAAATCCAAATTGGTAATCTTGTGACAAATTTACCTTCCGTTAGCGGACCAATTTGGAATTTTTCGTGGTATTTACCCTATGGATTTCCATGTGGACTTGCCACGTCACCATACCACGTCAGCAAATTTAACGATAAAATTTGACGGAAACTAATAGAGGGTAAATTTATCACAAGTGTACCTTTTTTTGGAGTTTTTGGTGATGAAAAAACTAGTTTTAGGTAAATTTATCACATGCGTGTCGATTTGGGGTTTTTTGCAATCAAAAAATTAATTTTGGGTAATTTCATGGTAAAAAATTAGTTTTTGGTAAATTTGTCATAGGTATACCAAATTATGATTTTTTTCGGTATTAAACCTTCTTGAAATGATAGATAATTCTTAGATCCGTGAGTAAGGGCTGATATTTGAATAGAAAAAAGAGTGGATCTGCAGGTCCCCGATAAGTTGGCTTATCCAAAAGAAATATATTAAATGTTCTAAGAAATCTTACTGAAATACTCACTAAATGATGTGGAAAGTTTCAATATTCAATAGAGAATTGAACGGTTTTAACATTGTGAGTTCGGTGCACCGACAATTGCATTTGTATTCATGCGGCAAGATAAAATTTCCTATCATTGGTACAACGATGAGCATGTCGCAATTTCACGAAAGCAGATACGTGACGTGCATAATAAAACAATATGAAAAGGAATAGTCATACTTCCTATGATTAAAAAATGGAAGTTATCGTAATGAAATAATAGAATATTGAAATAACAAGACAAGATGTTTGTCGTATTTTTTTCATATGTAGCTTCAATATATTGAATTTGAATTAAAATAAAGGAGATAAGAGAGAAAGCTTTTTTGTCAATCTTTAATAGAAAAAGCAAAAATGACATTGGATTAAAAGATAGGGGCAATCTATTAGCATGATCAAATAGGGAATTTCTCAAAGGTTTGATTGAGAAAATCAAATAGAGCTAAATTAGAAGAACATGCTAGGGGATAGAAATGAGAGCCAGAGGGATAACTTGTCTTGTAGTAATTGATAATGAAAACTTATAATTCGTATCAAGGGATATTCAAATTAACCTAAATGAATGAAATATAAACTGAAATAATAAAAAAAATTGAGTACAACTTAGTATATGCCAGAAGAAGCGAGGGTATGTCACGTGACAATATGAAATAGAGTATTGAGTCGAGAGTTGTGGCACTAATTGTAATGATCAAATTAAAGAACTTGAACTGAGAAAGAATATCTACGAATTTTTTATAGGAAAGGTTAAACTTAGAATTAGAATTTCAGGAGATGGAAGCAAATAAACTTATATAAGGAGATATATTCTATTCGGGGTGAAAAACAAAGGTCAAGGGTACTTGTTAAAGCTTAATCATAACTCTATTAATCTCATTCCTCGTGTGGATCTCTTTGTGTTCTTGATGTGTAATTAATATTCTTGGAATATGATGTATCCTAACCCTTTGCTATACTGATGTCGCGGATACAAGCAAACTGTTACGTCTAGATACATTTCATAAAGTTCCAACCACAGAATGACGGATTACTCTAAGTGAGAAAAGATTCGAACGTGATTTATGGTATTAGAACTAATCGTTCTACCATTCAACCACGACACACTACCTAAAGTTCAATTCTTCAATATATGATTGGTTTTGCTGCAATTTGTTATAGTTATTCTAAATGTAAAAACAATTGGACGAGGAGTGTGGTCCTCATAGCGATTCACTTCGTTTTTCTCGTGGAAATACGATTGGTCCATATGAATTTGCGAGTGTTGTGGAGTCAGACATTTCAAATTGACAAATCCAGCACTGAATTGGTCCTTTTTTCTCGTACCCAAGGACTGTGGTCCTCATAAGATATCTTAGGTTTTTAGGTTAATAAATTCTTCTAGACAACTTCGAAGATGACACTAAAGAAGAGAAAAATGAATCCCTCACATTAATGGGACATGGGCCATCAGGACCGCCGTGTGTGAGGAGGACACAGGTCGACACGAAGACCTTTAAAAGAGATGAAAAATAGGTCGGGTCATCACTAACGAGCCTAGTTTCAAACTCACCATGTCAAAACTCTCTAAAATATCCCCAATAAACGACTACAATCTAGGATCTAGCCACATATTAAAAGTCATTCTTTTATTGATGAACACTACAAAAAACATGTTTTTTCCGACGAAAGTTTCCAACGAAAAATTTGAAAAATTCGTTGAAAACGAATTCCAATCTAATTTTTCAAATGAAAAAATTCGTTGGTAATAGGTTGTTTAAAATTTTTCCAACGAAATTTTTAATTTTTGTTGAAATTTTCTTACAAATTTTTTTTCGTTGAAAATTCGTTGGAAAAATCGTAGCTAAATTCGTTGAAACGATTTTTTTTTTGGAAAATCTAAATTTTTTTTTGGTTCGAAAAAATCGTGGAAATTTTTTTTTTGGTCAAATTTTTTTTGTTTGAAAATCGCCTCCCTCGCCGTCGGCAAGGCCAGCCTTCATTGGCGAGGTCCGAGCTCTCCCAGATCTGGGGCGAGCTCCTGGCTCGCCCATCATGCGGCGAGCTTGGCCCTCGCCATGGCCGGTGAGGAGGGTTGCCTTGGCCGGCGGAAGCTCGCCCAGATCTGGGCGAGCTCGGCCCTCACGGGCGAACAAGGAAGGAAAGGAAGTGGAGCATGAACGGGGGCTCCTGGTGGATGAGGTCGAACTCGGCGGACATGAACCACGGACCCGGGGACCGGGGGCCTAAGCGGGCGGTGCGGTCCCGACGGCGAGGGGAGAAGGGGCTGGTGGAGTCGAAGGAGGTGTCGAGGTGGAGGGCGAGCTCCCGGGGCTCGCCGGCGACGACGCCGGACTAGAAGGGGAGGCCGAGGATGCTGAGGGCGACCATGGCGCGGGGAGGCCTTCATCCTCCGCTGGGTTTCTGGGGAAGGAGGGGAAGGAGGATGGAAAATGGGTGGGGGGATTTTGGGGTGATTTTTGAATGGAGAAAAGAATTGATTTTTTTTTTTGGCGGGGTGATTTTTTTCTTCAACGAATTCAAAATATACGGGTTTTTTGAATTCGTTGAAAAATTTCCAATAATTTTCCAACGAAAATTGTACAAATTGAAATAATGGCCCGAAAATTGAAATTAGTTGGAAAATTAGTTGGAAATTTCCAACGAATTTTCCCACGAATTTAAAAAATATCGGGTTTTTTTTTAATTGTTGGAAAATTCGTTGGAAATTTCCAACAAAAATTTTTCGTTGGAAATTTCCAACGAATTTTCCAACGAAAATTGTACAAATTGAAATAATGGCCCGGAAAATTGAAATTCGTTGGAAAATTCGTTGGAAATTTCCAACGAATTTTCCCACGAATTTAAAAATAGCTGGTTTTTTTTTTTAATTCTTTGGAAAATTGTACACATTGAAATAATGGCCTGGAAAATTGAAATTCGTTGGAAAATTCGTTGGAAATTTCCAACGAATTTTCCCACGAATTTAAAAAATACCGGGTTTTTTAATTGTTGGAAAATTCGTTGGAAATTTCCAACCACTTTTCCAACGAAAAGTTTTTCGTTGGAAATTTCCAATGACTTTTCCAACGAAAAAGTTTTTAGTTAGAAATTTCAAATCAATTTTCCAACGAAAAATTTTTCATCGCTAATTTCCAATGAATTTTACTTTTCGTTGGAAAATTTGTCATAAATTTATGACGAAAATTTTTCGTCAAGAAATTTTCGTGGCAAAACCCAGTTTTTTTTGTAGTGGAATGCTAGTGTGAAATCAATCTACAACAAATCCTTGATAATGAAATTTGGTAATCAATCCACTTAATTGCATAATGGAATAATATGTTATTTTCACGGACATGAAAGGACAGATTTATGTATCTACATGACGCCCCCTGCATGAGAATTTTGAAAGTATGTGAAAAGGATTGTTGTGCATAGAGAAGAAAGCATAAAAAATAATTATTAAGATATATCGTATTGTCGGTGCAACGATGAGTATGTTGATGCACTTTAATGAAAGCAGATAGGTTTGATTTGGTTTGCAGAGCACAAATTACATATATTTCATGGCTTCTCGTTAAACCAGTCTATATATGTATATATGTGGGGTATCTGTTCGGAGAGTAATTTAGAAACCCATTTAACATCTTTTCGTGTGTAAAGAGTTTTCGATGTGAAAACACAAAGTCACGGATGAAGACTAGGCAGCCATTGATCGTTTCGACGTTCCTCTGTGTATTCTTATACCATCTATTAAGCACTCAAGTGGTCTTGGGGATCTAGCTTCGCTAGTTTTGCCAACACCATAATGGGTAATTCTTAGATCCGTGAGTAAGGGCTGATATTTGAATAGAAAAAAGAGTGGATCTGCAGGTCCTCGATAAGTTGGCTTATCGAAAAGAAAAATTTTAATTTACTAAGAAATGTTACTGAAAATTTACTCTCTAAATAATGTGGAAAGTTTCAATATCCAATAGACAAATGAACGGTTTTAACATTGTGAATTCAGTGCACCTCACAATTGTACCTATATTCTTGCCGAAAGTTCTTTACCGAAATGATGCGGCAAGATAGAATTTCATCAGTTATATAAAGAGTGAGACCCAATACAAAGTGGATGGTTCATTCCATTCATCAGTAGCTGCATTACCCATCGTGTTGAAAACTCTTAACTATGCAATTTCGAGCTTCTAGCGTTCTATGCTAGCAAGAGATGTTTTCTGAGACTGAAATTAACATTCTTATCTACTGAAGAAACGCATGGTCCCTCTCATCCATTCTGTCCGTAGTGCTATTTAATGTAGGTGGGCATGCAAAAAAACGTGGAAGATTCACCTCAAAATTGACTATATTCTATTATATAATCAGGAGCGTGTTTCTCGTGCTAGATATTACACAAAAACAACTCTATCACGTAACTTGTCACGTAATAAGATCGTGCATGGCACAACGAAAAGGTGGAGTCTATAAATTGCATGGAAGCAAGATTGCGTCTCCATAAGCCTTTCAGGGAGAGAGAGAGAGACATACCATGGGAGGCAACAGCTCAAGGCCATGGACTGAGCTCAGCGGCGAGACCAACTGGAAGGACATGTTGGATCCTCTCGACGAGGATCTCCGGATGTACCTCATACACTACGGAGAACGAGTCCAAGCCATCGGCGATGCGTACAATGGCCAGACAGAGTCGGAGGGCTACGGCCTGCCCCTGTTCCCGATGGACAAGCTCTTCTCTGAAGTGGGTCTCGAGACGGCCAACAACCCGTTCAGGTACGAGGTGACCCAGTACTTCTATGTGCCAATGCACTTGCTTCCGGTGCTGCTGGACAGGTCTTGGGTCGGGTATGTTGCGGTGAGCACCGACGAGGGGAGCAAGACTTTAGGGAGAAGGGACATTTTGGTCGCTTGGAGAGGAACGGCAGATCTCCTGGAGGCCTTCTACGATCTTCAAGATGATTTGGTCCCGGCAACCGACATTTTCAAGGATGACACTGATACTAAGATTCACTCTGGCTTTTACAGATTGTACAGGAAGAATGATGATAGAGATCAGTACACAAAGCTTAGTGCCAGAGACCAGGTATGAAACTTTTACTCGATTTAAGGATTGCTCTTGCTAATTTACCTCCGAATAAGCTCCAAATTGCCTTCACTTTTTTTATATAAATCTAAAAATATGATAAGATGTAGCACGTGATGTTTCGACTACTTTGTCAAATTAATACTGGTATTGATGGACTACTTTGGTCAGGTTCTAAGGGAGGTCCGGAAGCAAGTGGATCTCTATGCCAGCAAAAATGAGACCATCAGCATAACAGTGGTCGGCCACAGCCTAGGCGCGGCTTTGGCAACGATCAACGCGCTGGACATCGTGACCAATGGCTACAACGTGCCCACCAACTTCCCCAAGAAAGCCTGTCTGGTCACTGCATTCCCTTTGCCAGTCCCAAGGTCGGGGACGAGAACTTCCAAAAGAAGTTCTCGTCATCCGAGAAGCTCCGCGCCCTTCGCGTGACCAACGCCATTGATATCGTTCCCTTCCTCCCTCCAATCAGATATTACCACGTCGGTGAACAGCTGATGGTCGACTCGCGCAAGTCCCCGTACCTGAGGCCTCTGACAAGCGGTATAACTGGTGCCGTGGAAACCGGGCATCTATTGGAGACGTGCCTGCACTTAGTCGCAGGGACACAAGGGATCGATAGCAGGGAATTCGACCTCGGTGGCCGACGTGGGATTGCGCTGGTGAACAAGGGATGGGATGGTCTGAAGGATGACTACAAAATTCCGGCGTATTGGTGGGTGGCCAAGAACAAGAACATGGTCCAGAATGGGAACGATGGAAGCTGGAGCTTGGCCGCTCCGTACATCCCACCTCCACCAGAAGATGATCAGAACGAGTAGTCCCAAGTCTCGACATATAAATATAATTGTGTGATCAGCTATTACCAATAAGTTTGCTGCTTTATGACTTAGCAGTACAATAATAAAGGTTCCTGGTGCAAAAGTGGAGTGGTTTGATTGAGTCGTGCTAGTGGCACTAAGTTATGCGTCTGTTCTTGTGTTTAATTTAATGTCGTGAAATAAATATGGTCTTGAAAGAATAATAGAGATTGCTTCAGTTTTATTTGCTTTCTTACGGTGGTTTTATTCTATGTTGAAAGATATCATTTGAGTTCGCAACTGAACAGAATCGAGGGATAATTGTCCAAAAAGTCCCAAACCTCTTGTACGGCGGCCAATACAGTCCTAAATATTTCAATTATGCTAATTTAGTCCTAAACCTATTGTACGATAGACAATTTAGTCCCAAACATTTCAACTGTGCTAATTTAATCCTAAACCTTTTAACGCTTTGCCAATCTAGTCGTTCGGGATAATTTTGGTCATAAATTGCCGAAGGACTACATTGGCAAATCCTTAAAAGTTTTAGGAATAAATTAGCAAATCATGAAACTGTTTAAGACTGAATTGGCCGTCGTACAATAGATTTATGACTAAATTGTCATAATTAAAAGGCTTAGGATTGAATTGGCGTCATACAATAGGTTTATGATTTTTTGGACAATTTTCCCACATAATTGACATCAATTAAAGGTCACAATCTTTAAATCCTTTCAATTAAGCCCGCATGCTATTCTTCAAGAGTCCGATTGATTGCCCGCTATGCGTAAATAAAGTGGAAGCTAATGCATCCGATTTTCTTGAGTGGAAGCAAAAAGTTGTTCTTGCTTTTCCCATAAAATTTCAAAATATCATTCAAATTTCCAAAAATCATGAAAAATTTATGTGTGAACTTACGTGTCCACATTCGCATTTCGTGAAAGTTTAAAATGTTGCAGATTTAGAAAAATCAAATCGCTTGTGCCATAGTACTTGAATTAAATAAAATTTAAAAAGTAAAAGTTAATCCAAACAACTTTTAAATTTTTCTAAGTAATCACGACCCTCTCTCACTAAATTTCTTTGGTTGTCTGTGACTTGATAACAACTAAGTTGATATGTCCAATGTATATCAATTTTGTTTTAGCGTTCTTAATTTGCTTGATCACCTTAAATTTGCCTAACGCAAAGGAACCTACTTATCATGCATTTTTATTATGGTTTAACCATAAGGCAATTCGCATTTGTGACGGACGGATTAGGTATAAATAATCAAGAAGGAGGTGGATTGGTTGTTCGATGAAACTTTGCTTTTCCGCGAATAAGTAAGGAGTTGTGCTTTGGTACTATATCTTCTATATATGTTTGTCAACATATCAAAGATTGCATTGTGGATTCCAGCCTAATTTTGCAGCCTAATTTCCGCTGTTAGAGCTGGAAAAGTGAAGTAGGATGAGAGGACAAAGTTGAATCCCTATACATTGAATTCTTGATTCTCCTTATACGACTTCCACTCGTAGCTTCTACATCTATCGACACAAGCAAGTTTCACTACTGTGACATTCTAAAATTCATTTTATTTTCGAAATTTATGAAATAATTATATCTTCGATGCACTTTAGTTAAATCTCACTCAGAATTGATTACTCTTGAGAAGACTAATCGTTGGGAAATAGCTAGCTAGGAATCAAGTACGTGGACCTAAGAACTTTATCACGGATCAATATTTCGACCATAAAGATTGACGATGAGATATTTTGGGTCATTATAGACCGATCCAAGCATGGATATGGAATGATTCATAAATGTTATATAATTGACTGCGGGTGATTCCGCTTTATCATTATATGAATTTCGAACGATCGTAAATCTTACCCGAACGATTAAGCGCTAATTGGAACTAGTGATTGATCCTCGCAATTACATGACCACCGAGGTTGTCATGGCTTGAGTAATCTTAGATGTGGCTCAAATCGAATTGGCCATGAATCGATACACGAATTACTAAAAGCCGCCTGTTAGTTTGAAATACACTAAAGTCGCGGTTGATTGGTTTAAGCCATGAATTAGAATCCGGAATGGGATGTCGAACTTTCAAAATTTCATAAAATTTATCGGATGTCACCTCGTAATTTTACAAGTTATCCGTAGAAAATTTCAATTTTGGAAAAGGATCGAAGAATCGAAAATTCGACGCGAGAAACGGAAGTGAATCGAGCATAGCCCGTTGGGCCTCGTGCCCGAGGGTGCTAGCCATTAAGGCTTGTTAAGGTTAAGTCGGTCTGTAATTCGGTACTCGGGCCTAGGACAAAATGGTAATTTGGGGAAAACAAAATTTAAGAGAAAATTACAAAAAGGAAATTGAAAGATTTTTTGGGGATAATGATGAAACTCACCATTCTCTCTTCTCTTGCGCCTCTCTTTATCTTCCTCTCCTCCGCCAGCTGACTTCCCACGCTGTTGACTCTCCCATTTCCCTGCTGACACCACAAACTCCCCGCCGGCCCTCATGATTGACTTTCTTCTCTTCTTCTACTTCTTCTTTTCTTCTTTTCTTCGCCGCTTCTATTTTTGCTTTGTGCTTCTACTTCTGCTTCATTGTTGCTACTTCTTCTTTGCTTCTGCTTCTTGTTCTGCTTCTCATTTCCAGCCAACGACCAGCCTTTTCCTCGCTAGATCAGCTACCACCGAAGCCAACACCATCCCTTACCATGACCACCAGCTTGTGCTCACCTCAGCCAAGGACCGCCATTGTGACATCCTGAAATTTGCCCATTTGGGATTCTGAAATTTAATGGATTTATGAATGTACTTATAGTTATTTCTTGCCCGAAACCCATCATTCCCGGGATACTAACCATTAAGAAAAGGCTAATTAGGGATTTAAATTGCATTTACGACTAGAAATTCGATCATGAACCGACTTTTGACCATAGAATTGTCGAGGTGACATTTTGAGCCAATGTAGGCCGATCTTAGGATAGTTATGGGCGATTAAATCACCGTCATACAAGTGGATCACGAGTGATTCCGTTTAATCATGAGTTGAGTTGACGAATGATTCATAAACTATACCGAATGATCGTGTCCATCGAAACTAGCAATCGATCCTTACGATTACAAGACAACCGAGGTCATCACGATCCGAATGAACTTGCACGTGACTTGATTTAGTATCGATCCGCAGGTCGAATATCACAAATTTCCCTAAAAGCCGCCCATTAGTCTAAGACATGCTCGAGTTACGTTTTATAAAATTCAGTTATTAATTAGAGACCAACTTGGGCATTAGAAATTAGGAAGTCATGACAAGACAATTTGGACGACGTTGTTATTGGCTTAGTCGACTTCCGATTTTCCCAGATCCTTCAAAAAACTGAATTTCGTTGAAGGATAGAAAATGACCATTTTACCCTTTGAAGTTTATTAAGGCCAAGTGTTAAAGGGAATGGCATTTTTGTCATTTTACCCTAACATTTGGAATGGACAATTTTGCCCTTGGAATTTTATGAAATTTCCAAATTGCCCTTTGATATTTTTGGAAAAGATTAGGTTGTGACCGTCGATATCAAGATAAGAACGATTCTTGGCCGTCGATTGGAAATGTGAGAGAAGGGCAAGATGGTAATTTCACACTCAAGGGCTCAATTATTGGATTTTTATAGACCAATCTCTCTCTCCTCATTCTCTCCTCTCATCTCTCTCGGCCATCCCTCTCTATCCCCTCACCGATCGCCTCTTCCCTTGCCGTGTCGCCGCCGTCACGCCGTCCACCCATTGCCGCCGCTCACGCCACCGATCCGTCGTCCTCACCGCCTCAAGCCACTGCTGCTGTTCCCCTCTCCCTCTCGGTTCACACTCTCTCTCTCACCGTGGCTGTGAGCAAGTTGGCCCAATCCGAGCCGCCGCCGCCATAGCCATCGTCTCCGATCATCGCAAAGCGTCGCACGCCGCCGCGAGACCACCGATTGTCGCCCCTTTTTGCTCTAGCCGAGTTAGTCTAGAGTTCGGGTAAGTCACGATCTAACCCTCGCCTAGTATATCGGGTATTATCAGATCTGTTTAGACATGGTTTGGTGTAGCTTAAGAGCTAAATTGATTATCGGGTCTTAGGAGCGGAATTGAGATTATTTGGTGGATTTTTAGAGGCCGATCGAGTGCTGGAAATCGCTGATTTAGGTGCTGGAAAATTCTGTTTGGATTGGCAAGTGGATAATTAGATCCGCCTCGTAATTTCGTGAAAGTGCCGTGAAGGGCCGAAAGTGAAATGCCATAGTTTTGGGGGTGAAAAGTACTAATTTGTGTGTTGACTGTATATTTGGATGTGATTGGTGCATTTAATTAATGCTCGAGAATATGTACGTGTGAGATTTATGGTGTACGATGAGCGTGTGATCACTAAAAGGCCCCGACGCATGTTTACGCTGGTCGCAGATAAAATGAATGGCAAGTGAGTATGTTCGTGATCACTAAATCCCCGAGGCATGTTTACGCTGGAATTGAATCGCTTGAAGCTTGTTTACGCCGGATTGTGATACGACGGTGAGATCGTTTCGAGGCATGTTAAGCTCGGGTGAGACCGGATCGGACCAAGGCATTTTAAGGTCGGGTTTCGATCACGAGGCCTGTCGACGGCGCGGGCTGAGGAAAGAAAGTGAGAATGAGATCGATCCGGGGGCATGTTATGCTTGGGTGAAACCGAACGGACTAAGGCATTTTAAGCTCGTGATTCGATCACATAAGCCTATCGACGGCGGCGAAATGAGGAAAGAAAGTAAGATTGGGATCGGACTTGAGGCGTGTTTACGCTGGTCGCATCAATAAGCCTAAGGCATGTTTATGAAATGAGGAAAGTGATTGAGCATGAGATGATATGATGTGGCAAGTGAAAGTGAGATCAGCCCGAGGCGTGTTTACGCGTGTTGCGATGGCAAGTTAATGAAAATGATGTGGTGGTGCGTGAATGAGTGTGAATTGTGGGGTTTGGAAATGTGGTGTGATTGAAATATGTGTTCGAGCGTGAGAATGGATTGTAATATGTGTGTGTGAAGTTTGAATGTGGTGATTGAGCACTAATGTGCGTGCTAGGTTTGCCAAGAGTCCAGTATATGTGTGACCGTGTGGATGTTGTTGTGTGCATTGTTGTTTTGCGCATTTGAACTTGTCTGGAATACGTGGTAGCCTAGGTGGGGTTTAGGTCGTGGACTTATTGAGAAGTGTCTCATAGTTCTTTAAATCAAACCATTTCGAACATCCGCTTTGAGCCATGAACCTACCACCGCCCCGTACCCAGCGTTTTGGGATAGTTATGCATGCTGATCATGATGTCGTGGAGTATCGATGAGCGATAACTATACTTGGGTCAAGCACACTTCGGTGGTATGGGTAGACATGGGGCTACCTCTCTGGCAGGCTCATACCTATACATCTTGAATGTTCCGGGACAGGGGCAGATGAGTTCGAACCTGTCCGAGGATTTGATGTACCCTTTGACGGGAGTAAGGATCGGGATCCGTCCACCATACCCCCTCCCGACGGTGAGATGACTAGTTTGAGACTAGTCTAGCTCAATCGGGCACCAGCACGTCCCCGCAAAGATCGGAGCCAACAATTATTGTATCTAAGCCGCGAGCCGGAAGAGTCCCACGTAGGGTATAATCCGATGGACACGGATCTAGATGTGATACCGAGGTAGAGCCCGAGGAGGAGGATGAGCAGGGAGGAGATCCTTGAGGAGGAGCTAGAGGCGAAGGAAGATAAGGTCGAGCCGTAGTCATGCCGGAGGAGGATAGGGAGGAGTCGCTTGAGTAGGAGTGGATCGAGATCCACATCGAGTCGGGGATGAGGATAACCACATAGAGATCGATGCTGATTTGGAGTCCAGTGGAGGAGCATGAGCTTGATGAGGATTCCGGGAGGATTCAAATGAGGACGACAAGGAGAGCAAGTTTGAGTGGATGCCTTCGAGGAGGATGTAGGGGTTAGTTTTAGAAGCTGGTTATGACCCATATTTGGTGTAGTGCTTGACCAAAGGGCTCTTGATCTTTTGATATTGGTGGTATATAGTTTAGAATTCAAAGTATGCATGTAAATTATATCTTGTGGTTTTAATGGCGGATATTGTAAATGTTTTTGGAAGTGTATTATTATGCTTGGTGGTTTGGTAACTTGTTTTCCCCGGGTCTCAATATTTATTGTCCAAGATATTATGATTGTTTCCGTCGCGAATCAACTCGAGGAGGATCGTTGGGTCGGCGACGTTTCCTGGTCGTCGCACATTTCGACCCGAGCATGAGGGGCTGTCGCCTGCGCTTCGTCGGGGGTTCGGGGTGTGACATCCTCATTCGAATTAGTATCGGAGCAAGGACAACTCGATCTAAGTTGGTTGAAGTCTAGAGTAATAAGGAGTGGAGACCCAACCGTAGCCATCTAGGGTAAATCAGAGCTAGCTGGGGAGACCTTAGTGAGCCCTAGGTGAGCTAGTGCTACGGTATCTCAGCATCGCTTGTTGTGATTGTTGGTTGAATTGAGTGTTATAATGATTGGAGTGTAAGTGCATCCGGACTTGAGGTATGTGCTCGAACCTCATTGTCTATGATTTGTGTTGTGATGGTGGATTGCCCGCTAAGTGAATTATTATGTTAATTCAACGCCTAGGACTAAACCGGGTTTAGTTGGCCTTGGGTCTTTAATTCCTATATGGAATTAGAGTAGGTAGGAGAGTGATAGAATTGGGATAATGAGTAGCGAATGAAGAGGTGTAGGAAGAGGTCCAAGAAGAGGTACAAAAGAGGAACACGAGGTCGAGGTGGTGCTCAAACTAGAGTTGTAGAGGACCCTAGAGTTGATGCTAGACCTGTAAAGGACCTCGGAGTTGGTGCTAGAGTTACAAATAACCCTAGAGTTGATGGAATTATAAGGGCCCTCAAGGAAGTTGGGACTTTGATGGGCGGTGCATTCAAGAGCGAGATATCACTATTGCCCAAGCCGCTGAGGTTGCTCAGAGTCACGCCATTAATGGCAACAATAGATATCAAGGACAAAGGCAGTAAACATGAATAGACAGATACATCGCTTAGCGGAGCAGTTTTTGAAGTTGAAAGCCCCCAAGTTTGATGGTAGAGATGATTTGGAGGTTTCTCGTCATTGTGGGTAAAGGAATTGGAAAACGCTTTTGATGTCTTTGGGGTGTATAAATGAAGAGAAAGTGACATTAGCAAATATCAATTGTAAGAAAACGCAATGATTGGTGGAAAGCCACTAGAGGACGAAAGTGTACCCCTACTGGTATCGCCTAGACTTGGGCGATGTTTGTGGGAAGCCTTTAATGGCAAATATTTTTCCCAGAGCGCCGAAATGTAAATTGGCGAAGTTTATAAGACTTCGTCAAGGGCGGAACAAAGGATCGGTGTGAGGGCTGAGTTCACTCGGTTAGCTAAGTTTGCCCCGAGAATGGTGGAGGACCCACTAGATAGAGCTTAGAGGTTTCGAGATGGTTTGAAACCGGACCTTCGCAGCTAGATTATTTCTCCGAATTTGAAGGACTATAATGAGATCTCTGAAGGGCTCAAGCGATTGAGCGGGATTTAGCGGATAGGGCCACCGCTTTTGGGTTGAGGTTTGCCTAAGGTAGGGATGACCGTCACTTAGGGAAGAGGCCAATGACGGGTAATTGACGTTTTGTCCCTCTTGCTAGAAGGAATATAGGAAATCAGCCCGTTTTCACAATGGTCCATGTCGGATATGTGGAGAAAGATATGGGGATGGACTATGTCCAAGTAGGGCATTACATGTTTTAGATGTGGTGGAGTGGGCCACCAAGCAAGGAACCGTCCCAAAGAATAGTAAACTAGGCCGTTGGTGCTATCGCCACTACCTAGAATTGGAAATCAAGTTGGGCTGCCTGTGTACCCACGAACCGAATAGACCACCGCACAAGGACGAGTATATGCAATGGGTAGAAAGGAAGCTGAGAATCCACGGGCATGGTCACGATCGCGGTCTCTTTTCGTGATCATGCTGCATATGCTTTATTTGATCGGGGAGGCGCGCGTCGCTCGTGTCACCGAATTTTGTTAGATTGACTAGTATGGAACCCCGTGATTGCTTGATGTTTTGTTGTATGTGACCACCCCATTGAATGATAAGATTTTAGTCTCGTTGAGGTGCTCGGATTGCAAGATTGTAATCGATGATAGGGAAGAGAGAATTGATTTAGCGGTCCTAGCAATGTACGACTTTGATGTAATAGTAGGAATGGATTGGCTGATTAAACAGATGGCGTTAATGGATTGTAGTAGTAAGGTGATCCAATTTAATCCAGCTTGGACACCCTAGATTCAAATTGTAGGAAATCGAGGAGGAACCTCGATTCCCTAGATTTCATCGCTAGACATGACTAAGTTATTGGACAAAGGATGTGAAGGATTTCTAGCGGTTGTGGTTGATTCGACGGGTTGAGGAGCCAAGATTAGAGGATATAGCCGAGGTGCGCAATTTTCCCGATGTCTTTCCTCAGAAATTATCGAGATTGCCACCAAAAAGAGAAGTAGAATTTATTATCGAATTGGCACATGAGACTGAACCAATCTCGAAGGCACCTTATAGAATATTGTTGTTGGAGTTGAAGGAATTAAAGGTGCAAATGTAGGAGTTATTAGACAGGGATTTATTTGTCCAAGTGCATCTCCATGTGGAGCGCCAGTCTTGTTTGTGAGAAAGAAAGATAGATCGTTGATGTTGTGTATCGATTACCGGCGGTTGAATCGGTGACGATTAATAATAAGTATCCTCTGCCGAGGATTGATGATTTATTTGATCGATTACAAGGGGCTTCGGTATTCTCTAAAATTGATTTGAGAACGGGATATCATCGGTTGAGGATTAGGAAGGAGGATATACCCTAAAACGGCATTCGTGGATGAGATATGGACATTATGAGTTTACGGTAATGCCGTTTGGATTGACAAACGCCCTGCTGCATTTATGGATTTAATGAACCGAGTGTTCAAGGAGTTTTTAGACCAATTTGTCATAGTCTTTATAGACGACATATTGGTGTACTCAAAGAGTCCAGAGGAGCATGAGTTTCATTTGAGTAAGATTTTACAGACCTGGAGGGAACACGCACTGTATGCTAAGTTTAGCAAGTGCGAATTCTGGCTTAATCAAGTAGCATTTCTTGAACACGTGATCTCGAGGGATGGGATTTTAGTAGATCTGGCAAAGATTGAAGCCATGATAAAGTGGTCGAGGCCAACGACGATGGCGAGATTCGGAGTTTTCTAGGTTTGGCAAGATACTATAGACATTTTATGAAAGGGTTTTCGGCAATAGCAACATCGTTGACACATTTGTTGAAAAAGGAAATAAGGTTTGAATGGACCAACAAATGTGAAAGTAGTTTTAGGAATTAAAACATAGATTGATGATAGCACCGTGTTAACTATTCCAGCAGGACCGGAGGATACAAAATCTATAGTGACGCATCGTTGAAAGGATTATGATGTGTATTGATGCAATATGGGCGGTAGTAACCTATGCATTAAGGCAGTTGAGACCGCATGAACTAAATTATCCGACGATGACTTGAATTAGCCGTAATAGTGTTCGCTCCAAGATTTGACGACACTATCTATAGGGGAAAAATTTTAGATTTATACTAACCATCGAGCCTCAAATACTTATTTTCTCAAAAGGAATTAAATATGAGGCAGCATCGTTGGATGGAATTGCTAAAGGATTATGACTATGATATTTTATATCACCCCGAAAAGGCAAACCGGGTAGCGGATGCATTGAGTAGGAAGTTAAGTATCGCGCTTTTGATGGTCAAGGAGTGGACTTTGTTGAAAAGGTAAGAGACTCGGAGTTTAAGCTTGAAGTAAATCAAGTCTCGAGCCTATTAGCCACGTTAAGGATTGAACCGAAATTCAATTAAAGATTAAGGCTCTACAGTCTACGGACTAAGAGACTCAAGATTTTGGAGACGGATGCTACTAAAAGGAAATAAGACTTTCGAGTATCGAGGATGGGATATTGAAGTTCCATGAACAATTGTGTGTGCTCAAGATGAACTTAAGGAGGAGATTTTGTCGAAAGCGCATTGTAGTAGTTATAGTATCCATTCGGGGATTACAAAAATGTACCAGAATCTGAGACAGTACTATTGGTGGAATGGCATGGAGATGGACATAACTAAGCACGTGGCTAAGTGCCCGACGTGCCAACAAGTGAAAGCGCTAACACCGTAAGCCTGGAGGATTGTTACGACCTTTAGAAATCCCAGAATGGAAATATGAGCATATCACTATGGATTTTGTGATGGGATTGCCAAGGAGTCAAAGGGGCCACGATTCCATTTGGGTGATTGTCGATAGATTGACCAAGTCGGCACATTTCTTGGCTGTGTAAAAGGATTTTGCATTAGATCGATATGCTGATTTGTATGTGCAACAAATCGTTCGTTTGCACAGAGTACCAGTGACCATTATGTCGGACCGTGATCCTAGGTTTATCGCCAATTTTTGGAAAAGTCTGCAAACTTTATTAGGATTGAAGCTGCAGTTTAGTATTGCTTATCATCCACAAACAGATGGCCAGTTTGAGAGGACGATTCAGACATTAGAGGATATGCTTTGGGTATGCGTATTGGATTTTCAGGTTAAGTGGGAAGAACAATTGCCCTTAGTGGAATTTACATATAATAATAATTTTCAGCAGAGTATTGGAATAGTGCCATTTGAAATGATGTATGGTAGAGCTTGTAGAACGCCCATGTGTTAGGACGGTGGGAGAAAAAAAATATAACCGGCCAAAATTGGTTTAGCAGTTGGTTGAGGCAATTAAGATCATACGTGAAAGGCTGAAAATAGCGCAAAGTTGTCAAAAGAGTTATGCAGACGAAGGCAAAGACCTTTGGAATTTCAAGTAGGAGATCACGTATTTCTTAAGATATTTCCCATGAGGGATTGTTCCGATTTGATAAGAAAGGAAAGTTGAGTTCGAGGTACATGGGACCTTTTGAGGTGTTGAAAAGAATTGGAGACTTAGCTTATCGCCTTGCATTACCGTCAATTTTATCGCAAGTGCATAATGTGTTCCACGTATTGATGCTTTGAGAAAGTACGAACCGGACCTAACTCACTTGCTAAACCATGAAGAGATAGAAGTTGGACGCGGTGTGTCATACGTTGAAAGACCAATAAGGATCAAGGATCGGAAGGAGTGAGTTCTAAGGAACAAGATGATCCCGATAGTTAAGATTGTGTGGGACCATCACGGGATAGAAGACGCGACTTGGGAAAGTGGAGAACTAATGCAATGTCAATACCCCAATTTGTTTGAATAGTGGGTTAAATTGTAAAAATTTCGGGGACGAAATTTTTGTAAGGGGAAGAGTTGTGATATCCTGAAATTTGCCCATTTGGGATTTATCAAATGAATGGATTTATGAACGTATTTGTAGTTATTTCTTGCCCGTAATCGATCATTCCCAGGATACTAACCATTAAGAAAAGGCTAATTAGAGATTTAAATTTGTACGACTAGAGAAATTCGATCGTGAACCGACTTTCGACCATAGAATTGTCGGGTGACATTTTGAGTCAATGTAGACCGATCTTAGGATAGTTATAGGCCGATTAAATCACTGTCATACGAGTGTATCATGGGTGATTCTGTTTGACCACGAGGTGAGTTGATGAACGATCTAGAAACTATCTTTGAACGATCGTGCCCATCAAAACTAGCGATCGATCCTTGAGATTACATGACAACCGAGGTCGTCATGATCCGAATGAACTTGCACGTGACTTGATTTAGTATCAATCACGGGTCGAATATGCGAATTTCCCAAAATCCATCCGTTAGTCCGAGACATGCTCAAGTTACGTTTTATAAAATTCAGTTATTAATTAGAGACCAACTTGGGCATTGGAAATTAGGAAGTCATGATAGGACAAATTGGACGACGTTATTATTGGCTTAGTAAGCTTCTGATTTTCCCGATCCTTCAGAAAAATTGAAATTCGGCAAGGGATGGAAAAGGACCATTTTACCCTTAGAAGTTTATTAGGGCCAAGTGTTAAAAGGGAAGGGCATTTTGTCATTTTACCTCAACTTTTGGAATGGTTAATTTTGCTCTTGGAATTTTATGAAATTCCCAAATTGCCTTTGGATATTTTTTGAAAAGATTAGATTGTTGCCGTCGATCTCAAAGATAAGAACGAATCTCGACCGTTGATTGGAAATGTGAGAGAATGGCAAGATGGTCATTTCACACTCAAGGGCTAAGTTATTGGATTTTTATAGACCAATCTCTCTCTCTCTCTCTCTCTCTCTCTCTCTCTCTCTCTCTCTCCTCTCTCTCTCATCTTATCTCTCTTGACCATCCTCTCTCTCCCCTCATCGATCGGCTCTCCCTTGCCGTGCCGCCTCGCCACCATTGCATTTGCTCCCGTGACCGATCCGTCGCCCTCATCGCCTCAAGCCACCGCCACGTTCTCCCTCTCCCTCTCAGCTCACCTCTCTCTCACCATGGTTGTGAGTAAGCTAGCCTAAGTAGAGCTGCCGCCGTAACTATCGTCTCCAATTGTTGCAACCGCCACACGTTGTTCTTGAGACCGCCAAACGCCGCCCCTTTTTTGCTCTAGCCGAGCTAGTCTAGAGTTCGGTAAGTTGCAATCTAACCCCTCGCCTAGTATATCGGGTATTATCGGACCGGTTTAGACGTGAGTTTGGTGTAGCTTAAGGGCTGAATTGATTATCGGGCCTTAGGGGCGGAATTGAGATGATTTGGTGGATTTTTAGAGGCCGATTGAGTGCTGAAAAAGTGCTGATTTAGGTGCTGAAAAATTCTGTTTGGACTGGCGAGTGGATAATTAGATCCGACTTGTAATTTTGTGAAAGTGCCGTGAAGGGCCATAAGTGAAATGCTGTAGTTTTGGGGGTGAAAACTGCTAATTTGTGTGTTGACTGTATATTTGGATGTGATTGGTGCATTTAATTAATGCTCGAGAATATGTACGTGTGAGATTTGTAGTGTATGATGTGCGTGTGATCATTAAAAGGTCTCGAGGCGTGTTTACGCCGCGGTGTCGCAGATAACAGAATGGCATGTGAGTATGTTCATTTGATCACTAAATCCCTAAAGGCGTGTTTATGCGGTCGTGATACAACTATGAGATTGGTCCAAGGCATGTTAAACTCGGG
The DNA here is from genome assembly GCA_024733475.1 of Syzygium grande. Taxonomy (NCBI): domain Eukaryota; kingdom Viridiplantae; phylum Streptophyta; class Magnoliopsida; order Myrtales; family Myrtaceae; genus Syzygium; species Syzygium grande. The sequence continues at coordinate 13,035,857 of JAMXDD010000001.1, read as the reverse complement.
TGAAACCGGGATCGGACCGAGGCATTTTAAGCTCAGGTTTCAATCACGTGGGCTTGTCGATTCGACGCTGGCTAAGGAAAGAAAGTGAGAATGAGATCGGTTCGAGGCGTGTTAAGCTCGGGTAAGATTGGGATCGAATCAAGGCATTTTAAGCTCGGGTTTCGATCACGTGGCCTGTCGATTTGGCGCGGGCTGAGGAAAGAAAGTGAGATTGGGATTGAACTTGAGGCGTGTTTACGCTGGTCGCAATCAAGAAGCCCGAGGCGTGTTTACACGGGCTGAGGAAAATGATTGAGCATGAGATAGTATGATGTGGCAATTGAAAGTGAGATCGGGCCTAAGGCGTGTTTATGGGGTCGCGATCGCAAGTTAATGAAAATGATATAGTGGTGTGTGAATGAGTGTGAATTGTGTGGTTTGGAAATGTGGTGTGATTGAGATATGTGTTTGAGTGTGAGAATGCATTGTAATATGTGTGTGTGAAGTTTGAATGTGGTGATTGAGCACTAATGTGTAGGCTGGGTTTGCTAAGAGTCCGGTATGTGTGATCGTGTGGATGTTGTTGTGTGCATTGTTGTTTGTGCATTTGAACTTGTCTCGAATACGTGGTAGCCTAGGTGGGGTTTAGGTCGTGGACTTATTGAGAAATGTCTCATGATTGTTTCAACCAAACCATTTTGGAGCATCTGCCTTAGCCATGAACCTACTATCGCCGCTGCCGTAGCATTTTGAGATAGTTATGCACGCGATCATGACGTCGTGGAGTATTTGATAGACGATAACTATACTTGGGTCAAGCACACTTCGATAGTATGAGTAGAGATAGGGCTACCTCTTTGGCAAAGCTCATACATATACGGTTTGAATGTTCCGGGATTGTAAGGGTGAGTTCGGACCCATCTCGAGGATTTGATGTACCTTTGACGGAGTAGGGATTGGGATTAGTCCCGCTATACCCCCTTCCGACGGTGAGATGAATAGTTTGGAGACCAGTCTAGCTCAATTAGCGCACCAGCACGCCCCCGCAAAGACCGGGAGCGACAATAGTCGTGCCCGAGCTCGAGCCGAAAGAGTCCCGGGCGGTATGATCCGATGGACATGGGTATAGACGTGATACCCAAGGTAGAGCCCGAGGAGAAGGATGAGCAGGAGGAGGTCCTTGAGGAGGAGCCGAGGCGGAGGAGGATGAGGTTGAGCCAATAGCGGTGCCAGAGGAGGAGGATAGGGAGGAGTTAGTTGAGCAAAGGATCGAGGTCCACATCTTGTTAGGGATAAGGATAACCCCATAGAGATCGATGTTGATTCGGAGTCTGTGGAGGAGCATGAGCCTAATGAGGATTCCGACGAGGATTTAGACAAGGACGACAAGGAGACCGAGTTTGAGTGAACGCCTTTCAATGGACGTAGAGGTTAGTTTTAGGAGTTGGGTATGACCCATATTTGGTATAGTGCAACCAGAGGGTCACTGATCTTTTTGATATTGGTGGTATATAGTTTAGAATTCAGCGTGCATGTAAATTATATCTTGCAGTTTTAATGGCGAATATTGTAAATGTTTTTTGAAGTGTATTATTATGTGTGGTGGTTTGGTAACTTGTTTCTCCTTGGGTCTTTAATATTTATTGTCGAGGATATTATGATTGTTTCCGCCCATGAATCAACTCGAGGAGGGTCGTTAGGTCGGCGACATTTTCGGGTCGTCGCACATTTCCGATCGAGCATGAGGGATGTCGTGCACTTGTTGGGGGTTGCGGGCATGACAAGTGGTGACCGGAGTCGCTGCTGTCCTTCCTATCTCGCCATCGGAACAGCAGCTATTGGACTTGGTTTTGCTGACTGGTTCTTGCTTGTCTTAAGCTTAGGCTCCTAGTAAGTGTTCCATAAGCCTTGATTAGGATAATGGGTTATCAATGGCATGTTTAAGGGCTGATTAGGGTTGGATTAAGGTTAGTTTGATGGCTGGTTGTGCTTGATCAATGATTTGTGGTTGTTGAGATGTTTCATGGATTTGCTTGCTGAGGTGCCCTATTGTTTTGTTATTTTTGTGGAGATCAATGTGGACCGAATTTGGACAAGTGTTCTTCATGGAAGTTGACCCCTAATATCTTGAAGTACGTCATATATTAAATCTGAAATTTTTAGAAATTGTTTTGGGGTAATCGTAAGTCCATTTTTGGACCGTCATCACTATGCCGAATTTACTGTTCACCCGACGGGGTGTTTTTCTAAATTTTTATAAAAATTTTCAGACCTCTTTTCAACAAACTTCCTTCATGAAAGTTATCAAGGACACTTGTGTCTATGACATATAAAAATTTCAAGGTTTTCTAAGGAGATTTGGGTATTGATTGAAAGGGATTTCTAAGGCGAACGGTTTGCCCTGGTGGGCTAATTTTTTATCTGACTTTGGGTGATAAAAAGAGCTGTTTGTAGCCAAAATTGGATTTCGTGTCCTTCATGAAAAATGTTTATTAAGATGTTTCCAATGACATATCCAAAATTCAGAATTTTTGGAGTTGAATTACTATTTATTTCAAAAGAGTTTCGATTACTGTGCAATTACCAATTTTAAGCCCGATTCTGTGCAAATTTGGTTTCTCTCTCTGTCTCTCTCTCTCGAACTTTTCGATGTGATTGTTGCACGTGAGGGCATGGCTAGTTGTGAGATAAGCATGAATTGAATGGAAAATTGGTTAATCGAAAGAGGAGAAATGGGTTTGAGTCTTGAATGCCCGTATGATCACATAATAGCTTGAGGCGTGTTACGCGGGGTTGAGATGAGAATTGGTTGAGTAATTGAATACCCGTATGATCACATGATACACTGAGGCGTGTTACGCAGGGTTATAACCCGTCTTGATGCGTTTTACGTGAGACAATACCCGATTTATCGGATGCCCGGATGCCAATCGCAGTGGAGGCCGAATTGATGTTCCTCATGGAATGCCATCTTGATGTGTGTGATGCAGGATGATGCCATCGCCGACGTGGCGGAACGATGTCTGGTTATGCCGAAAGCCCGACAACCTGATTTGTTTTACGTGGGTTCGGAGGAGCCCGACAACCTGATATGTTTTTACGCTGGTTTTGCCGTTGATAATTTGGACTTCGTGAGTGTGATTCGCATTATGGAGTACCATGTTTGAAATAATGTTAGGCATATCTAGATTTTTAAGTGTGCTATGCATGTGGTTGCCTCGATTCGGGCTATTATGTTTCGATGAATGGTTGCCATGTTGTGGCGGTTTGCTAACATGCAAAGCGTGTGCATGTGCCAAGGCGAGGTAAGGACTTCTGTGTTTGATGTGGCATGTTGATTGATTGAATTGCCTACCTAGAACTGTCCCGCGGTATTTCGTTAGCCTAAAAGCGAGGCTTAGGTAGTAATTTATTGAGATTTATTCTCATTGTTGAATTACAAATATTTCAAAATCCTGAGCTTTAAGGTGATCTGGAAGATCCGAAGACGTTGCTGGGTGCAGCGATGACTAATGATAGGTTTAGTCCCCCGTTTTTTAGGAGCCCTCTTTTGTCTAGAGGAGTTAGGCTAACCGACCACTTGACCTTTTTTGTTACATGTGGTCCGTAGTTAGTTGCCTCGTAGAAGGCTTGCAAGTGTATTTGTTATTCTTGATGCTTTGTCTCTTTACTATCCTGTTTAATTGATGTTATATGGAGATTTCGATTTGCTTCCGCGTGTGATGCTCTTTAATTCATACATTTGGGTCGTTGACAAATCCTGGGATGTTGCATTATTAACGACCGTGGGCGGGATGATGTGTGCCTGTGGGGATCAAGGCATGACAACAATACTTGTCACTCTTCTCTCATGTTATGGACACTAACCTTCGGAAATATTTGAAAAAAAAAATTGATGGAAAGACTCAAATTGTCACCAAGATATAGTATAAAGATTGAAATTGTAACCAAACGAAGCATAAAAATAGAAAGTTATCGCCCCCAATACTAGAAAGATAAAAAAAAATAGTATTTTCCTAAAAAATTGTATTTATGCGAAAACAAATGAATCTGCCATCCACACATATATACCGCACCATTTCGCTGTGCGAAATTACTTTCCCATAAGAAAACTACGAAATTTCCCAAAGTTAAATCCAATAAATCGCTCAGAATTCAAAGACGAGCAAAAATGACAATGGGCAATAGTCATGGAGGAAAAGATAAATTTGGCTTCTTCTTCTTCTTCTTTCTTTTTTTTTTTTTTTTTCGCATGTATAGGTGTCACGTTGTTTTGATGATAGAAAGAAATAAAAGCAAAACTTTGGCATAGATATGATCCATAAACAATCACAAAAACGTGAGGGACTTAATTTATTTTTAATTTAGGGTGGGACGCAGCCCAATGTCCTTTAATATAGTCTATTGGAACTTATGATCTTAGATTATATTATCTCTTTGCATAGTATTGTATTAGGTCTGGAGTATTTCTTGTCGTGTTTCTTGGACCAATCCAGTCCTCATGCACGAGAAAACGAAGCCAACTGCTATTCAGTGAACTGTAGACTGTTGATGAAGCGGGGACCTCGAATCTAAAGACCAAAATATTGAGTACTTTTAGATTGTGTTTGGTAGTCCGGATAGGATAACACATTATCCTATTCAGTGTTTGGCGACGCCCTATGGACCAAATATACTCTGATAAAATACCAGATAAAAAATTTGGGAGAGGGGGTGGGATAAATCCTAATTTGATAAAAATTTTAAAATAATTTAACAAACTCTATTGTCTTCCAACGATGGAGTGATGCAGTGTGCATCCAGACAAACATTAGCGACGAACCCACAATTCTTGTTGGAAAAATTTAGAGAATATGATATGAGAAATTGATGGAAATTTGTTAGAAAAGATGAGAAAATAAGATCAATTGTCTGAGATGTGCAAGCAATATTTTTAAGGATAATTTTAGTCCCTTGAGAGTATGAAACTCGGTTTGATAAGCTCCATCAGCTATCCTCTCAAGATACAACAGACCTTCTTTATTTCGCATAGAATAATAGAAGGAACATTAAACAACGTCATCTGTATAACCTAGTAAAAAAAAAAGAAAGATATGAGAAGTAAAGGAAATTCTCTTTTAATTTGGTGGATCTTAAATGACTATGGTTTGAAGTTTAATTTTATATTCAAATGAAAGAGAGAGCCGTTGAAAAACCGATATAAAACAATTGGTTATTATTAAAAGATGACCGCTATAAAGCCGTTACAAGGCCGTTACAAAATCGATATATAGCCATTACAAAATGATGGCTTTCATAGTGGTCAACTTTTATCAAAGCCGTTACTTTCATATATTTCAAAATTGTTGAAATATCAAACAATCCCTCACATATTTCAAAAGATTTTGAAAATAAAAAAAAATAATGTTGGATTATTGGAGTGTAATGCATCGGACCTGGTTTTTGTTAGGCTATGAACCAGACCTAGAAAAAATGAAATATAATTCATGAAATCATTGGTGAAGTTCGAACCTTCTATGAACCAAGAATTTCCTTTTGTGAATTATAATTTTCATCAATCACATTACACTCCCACAAGTTTTGTTGTTCAATGCGGTTTGGCGCTAAAAGGTTATGTGGATGCTTGGTTTATTCATAGTGCTCTAGAGATTATTGCCAATAATTCTCATTGGAGCGGCCCCTCCACACTTATATAAGTGATTCCATCAAGTGTATTCTACAATTTAATACACTACCAATAATAGCTATGAAATTCATTAAGAACTTAGCTCAGCATCTTTTTCATTGCAGTCTTGCAATATTCTTACCTTAGGAGGGACATAAATTTTTAATAGTGTAACACTAGATCAACAAGTGACTTGTCATTACCTATATGAACCTAATTCAAGGGATCGTCAACTACATAAGTTGGGTTACCATCACTGTTGATTTTCTTCAATTGGCTTAAGTTCCATTCCCCTCTCTGTATAGTCAGAGGATCGCCCGAATTCACTAGTATAGGGGTGCTAAGATGCTAATAAGGGAAAACGAAGACAAGACTTGTGGTAGGTATGCTATCCTACACACAAGCGGCTCTTTAGGCCTCTATAAAAGGGACTACCTTTTAGCCACCAAGACCCCCTTCGAATTTTGATTAGTACCTTAGAACTATTTCATAATAGCAAAATTAGGCAAAAGATACTATAAGTGTCATAACTTGTGTCACGAAGATCACTTGGTGCCACAACTTTTTTTCAGATCACTTTGGTGCCAAGTGGGAGGAAAAACAATCATAAGTGTCATAAGTTTTTTTTGGATCACTTCAGTGTTAAAATTTTTGAAAAATGATTAAGTGTTAAAATGTTTTAAAAACCATCATTTAAGTGCTAAAATTTTTGAAAAACGATCACTTAAGTGCTAATCTCCGGCGAGCCACATCAGCTTCAAAAATTAATAAAAAAATGCCACGTCGGTTCCAGTAAAAATTGTGTACAACACGAAGTTGACACTTAAGTTATCGTTTTAAAAAATTTTAGCACTTAAGTGATCTTTTTCAAAAATTTTAGCACTAAAGTGATCTAAAAAAAACTTATGGCACCAAAGTGAATGCCGTATACAAGTTATGGCACTTGTATTGTTCTTTTGCCATAAAATTATGATGCACGGTTCCAAATCATGGCAAGTATAGAGCATACTATCAGGACTAATCAGCACACATACGTTTGTTTAAAGAATCATATTAGGTAGAAAGGTAGCAATGAAGATTTAGGGATTCACAATGTACACAACTTTTATTTCTCAAGGCTTTTCTGGGGAGCTGATCCTGCCTCTAAACATTACAAGCCTAGCCTTATATAGACACAAGCGACCAATTATTGGCGAAGTTCTGGAAGTCACCAATAATTTTCCATGGACTTATGGACTCTAGGACTACTGACTTCTTAGACCACTGACTTATTCAGACAATTGATTGATACACAACCCGACGAGCTTATTACGACCTTCACTAGCGTTTTTTCAACTTACTACAGATCTTTGCTACGATGATGAACATCGACTGCTACATTATTTGCTACGGTACTTTTGCTACGGTAATTTCCGACAACGAAACCATTTTTTTAAAACAAGCTTTCTATGTCTTCATATGTCGTACCTGTGAATAGGCTCTTCGATATTGTCATCATCAAAACTGTCCGAATTGTCTTCGTCCTTTTGTCTTCTGTATTCTCTAAGGAGTTGTTCAACTTCTACTATTTCTAGGGCCACCTCTTCACAAAGTTCTAAGGTTTTTTTTGTCTTTTCTATGGAGACTCAAAGGAAGTAGATGGAATATCTAGCTGGGGTAGGTTTCCTAATTGCAATGATGGACTGGTTTTGTCAAGACCCAAATTGAGTGCAAGTTGTAGCTCAATATAATCATATGGGTCTTGTGATAATGGTCCTCCTCATAAATCTTGTGATTGAGGAGCGTGGGATGAGGACGAGGCAACGGCATCTATATTAGCTTGCATATCTATTTAATGGACATAATTAATCTATAAGCAGTTGCTTTACCACATCATGCTTCAATCGGATGTGTCTATTTTTACCATTGAAAGTTTTTTCATTGTAATGGTTATTACTGCTTGTCTATCACGATGCACAAACACCAAAGGTGTTGGTTTAATTCATAAAGGAACATCTGCTAAGAAGTTTCTTAGCTACTTAGCCTCATTGCTAGATATGATGAGTTTACCACCCATTCTTTCACATTGGCCACAATATTGACTTGGAAAATGACCATAGCAATCACGTCATCAAATCATCTACTTCAACTAAGTCGACTTTTGGTTTAGCAAAATTGTCATTTCCCCACAATTTTTGTTTGGCTGATTTCCATGTTACAACATCTCCACCAAAGTTGAACACATATCCTATATTGGATTTTGTCTCATCTGAATCTGAGAACTAGTTAACATCATTGTATCATTCTAACATGTTGGAAGATCCACTATGTAAAATGCCATAGTTTTATATTCATATGTCTGCAAAATTACAACTCTGAAGTCTATATTTGATCTTCATATCTTTCTTTTTGGTCCACACTTTTTTCTCATTCAGTCTCACATTCACACACATAAAACAGCACACTCAATTCTCATACAACAATTTACAAGATAGCACATTTCACAAGTTATACATATATATGTAGGTAGCATTGATTGCACGTAGACTTCAGAACAAAACAAAAATTTAGCAGTCACAAAGCAATTGGGCACATTGAAATTGCTATGAGCCAGAAGTAAAAGATAAGAATACAATCATATAAACAACCCCAACACAAAGAAGATTCAGGGAAAGAACATTACTGAATGCATACATCCTAACGTAAGAATGTAGGGTTTATCTTCTTAATAACGAGATTTAGTGTTTTTCCATACATCATCACACTATATCATCACCGTTATCCATAAGAACATTATGCTATCAGATTCTCAATGAAGAGGATTACCTGACATGGAAAAAATACACCCCAAGGTTCAACTATTTCGTGGAAAAGTAACCCAAGAAAATTAGTCCAAGAAACAATATTTTGCTGATAATAGCAAGGATAACTAAATTAATATGACGTTGTTCATTTACAGAAATCACTTGACACATTGCCAATCAACAAATATCATCACTTAGCTCAAGTAATCGAACATTTGACGCTGATATTCCTTAAGTTGATTCTGGATAAAAACCTCTTCATTGGCAACACTTTTTCTAATTAAATAGGGAAAATTATCTCCAAAAATCAAACTTAACTAAGGTATTAAAAGCCATTCACACCCACTACAACATCGGCCTATACCTCGATGTATCATTAACTGATCACGATTTCTTATCTTCACTGAAAATAAAACACAGACTAGACAATTCATGAATAAAAAATAGAAAGTTATTGAGTGCCCCAATTTCCAGTCCAAACCGCCTACGATTATGCGATACTTGTCCTTTACCATCTCCAAGGCCTCGTTCAATTCCAACAGAAATGGTAGCACCGGCAGTTTCAGTTTGGGAATCTATAAAACAATTACTTTAAAAGATTGTTGGAAAAATATTAGATAATATGAAAAATTATAATTGTTGAAAATTTGTTAGAAAATATGAAAAATAAGATCAATTGTCTGAGGCATGCAAGTACTATCCTTAAAAATAATTTCGTTCCTGGGAGCACAAAACTCGATGTGATAGTCTCCCAAGATACAATAAACGCTTCTTTTTATTCGCACTGAATAATAGAAGGAACAAAAACAACGTTATGTGTAACCAAGCAAATAAATGAAAGACATGAGAAGGAAAGTAAAATTCTGTTTTAATTTTGTGTATCATAAAGGATTGTGGTTTGAATTTTAAATTTATATTTGAACGAAAAGAAAGAGCTGTCAAGAAACCATTATAAAACAATTGGTAATTATTTAAGTTATGCCTATTATAGAGCCGTTATAAAAAGCTATTACAAGGCCGTTATGAAGCTGTTATACAACCATTACAAAATGATAGCATTTATGGTGGTCATACTCTTGTGGATGTCTCTATACTCTCCAATTTATCTGTCACGCCCGAATCTCAATGGGCTCATGACACCCCTTCCATGATCATATTGAAAGCAACGTCCCCAGGGCGTGTTGCCAACCCATATGAAACACGCAAAGAGCGTGCATAGCGGAGAGAAATTTAAGCAACCTCGGCGATAGTTAATGACAAGGGATAGCACTATAACATTCACAAATACACAATATTAAAAAGGGGACAGTGGTTGGGTAGCCTACTTCATTATACAAAAGAGGGGCATCCAAAGATGAGACGAAGCATCAAATGCCCAAGGTCACTCTCGGTCTCTAAATCGCATGTGACGACTATCTGTCACTCCAAACCTGAAAATGTTTAACAACGAGGGATGAGATAAATCTCAATAAGTAAATAACCTAAACTTCACATAGGCTAATGCGTATCTAGACGAGTCTCCACATGTAATATAACAACCGACAAATAAAATCCACATGAACATACTTACCTTTCCTCAAATCATGCGCCAACTCTGCATATTAGTCAATTCACAAAGAATGCAATAACACCCAATGTACATATCACTATCATTCGAGTACCATACACAAGTATATTTACCCAATTCAATCAAGCACATTTTGCGTGTGTTCGCCCACTTTCCATGACCTGGGCCAACACCCATCAAGCCAGCCCTCCGATCAATTTGGGCTCTGTCCCTCACTAGACATTTCACACTTTCTCACAACCCGGTCAACACCCCACATATCAGCCATCCAATCAATCCAGGCTCCGTCCCTCACTTTGGACATTTCACACTTCCTCACGACCTAGGTCAACACCCCATGGTCAACCCTCCGATCAATCCGGGCACCATCCCTCCTTTGGACATTTCTCCCTTTCTCACGACCCCCGTTAACACCTCATAGGTCCTTTCTCACAACCTTCCGATAACACCATACAGGTTGGCAGCCCTCCAATCGATCCAGGCTTGTTCAAGCAAACATACATGTCACTTAATTCAATCAATTTTATAACTTTAACATATTCAAACAACACTCTAATATGTTCAATCGCCAATCATTCCAATCAATCCATGCGAGTACCAAATTCATTCCTTAAGGCATCACAAGTTCGCGCATTGCACAACCATCATTCTAACACATTTCAAGCACCTAATTCAAGTCATAACCTCACTACAATGGCTCACAATTCCGTCATTCAAGCCGGCCACATTCAGCCTATAAACCAACACGAATCGACCACACTCGAGCATAAAATTTCACTCACAAATGCCACCACAAACCAGCCATGAATAGCCATCAATTGACCCCAAAAGTCACCACAATTTAGTCTAACAATTAATCACATTCACAAATTGGTCGTAATCTAAAGCTTAATCACTAAACCAGTACTAATCACACCCTAAGCAAGTCTAAATAATGCCCATTATACTAGGTAGGGTTTAAGAAGGCACTTTACTAGGTTTTGGCTTGAGAAAAATCGGTATGTTGACTCAATTCGAATTAATAAAAAACGAGTCTTATTTATCATTTCATTTTCGTAAGTCTTATTTATCATTTCCCCGAACCCATCATTCTCAAGATAATCACTAAATGGGAATGGCTAACTAGGAAAGCGGCACGTGACCAGAACCCAATCACTTAATTGGGCACCGATTTTGAGAAACGACGAGGAAATATTTTGGGCTAACGTGGACGATCTTAAGAGAGTGACAGACTTGGTTTGGCCAAGGCCAACGATGTGCAATTGGATAGTAGGTGATTCTCAGAAACCGAAAGTGCACGTACCAATAAGTCCCGAACTTAAACCGAACAATCGTGATATCCGGAACTAGTGATAATTTCTCTCATTTTCCAGGTAATCGAGGCCATCATGATGCAAATAGCCCTAGGTCGACACGCCAGTAGCCTCTAAACAAATGCTCGTTAGTGAGATTCAAAATTTGAAATTGAACGAGTTTGATCGCGAAATTTGGTCCAAACTTCAAGGTTAATTTCAAGGGCTTACGGGACTAGTTTCGCAAGGATGACGTCAAAATATGTTGGCCAATTATATTTAGGGTTGGTACAAATCGAAAAATGGAATTTCGCCCAAACAGAAAAAATTACCGGTTGCCCTAAGCCTAATTATAGTATTCCGAATTTTTGGGGATTTTGGGGTTTTAATTTAATGGATATTATATGGATAAAGCCAAGCCAATAGTGCAAGGGAGGAAAGACCAAAGGGCCCTCCAATTATTGGATGAGGATGAATGTGGTCCATTAGATCAAGTTCAAGTTAGTCAAGGCCCTTAGGATGGTGACACTTGGCATCCACTCACACACCCCCATAAATGCTATCTCTCCTCTCTCTCTCCTCACTTAGCTTCCCATCCAAGCCAAGCCTTCTCTTTCTTCCTCTCCCTCTCCTTCACCGCCGGGCCACCTATCATCATTGTGACCATCGCCCATTGCCATGCGCCTTGGCCCGCCTTGACCGTGCTACTAGCCTCACGCCACACCACTGTAGTGCTTGCATGCACCACCAGCACAACCACACTCCATCATTCTCTCTTTCTCTCCCTCTCCTTTCCTCTCTCTTCCATGACCCTTTCTTCCTCTCGGCCACCCCGTCCTGCCTGTAGAAGGAGCACCCGCCCGCATGCCGTCGTGCCGTTAGGCCACCACCATCTTCCGCCCTTTGTCACAGATTGACCTCCTTGCCTCGCCCTCACCCTCTGCTTAGTTTCTCTCTCTTTCTTCCTCGTACCCGTACCTCCAAGCGATCGCCCTATGCCATCTGCCCTCCCACGTCGCCATCGCCCGGAGAGCCACGCGTCGCCGCCCGTGTCCACTACCGCCGCCGCCGTCCATGCAGCCGCCGTAAGCCATCCGTGGGTCGACCGTGAGCCGCTACCGCCGCAGCCGCCGCCGTCGTCACTCATCGTGAACGCCCGCCGCCCGATTCCATCATTTACTAATGATCGGCCGCGTTCATAATCGACTTTAGATTAAGTAAGTATTAATCCCTAAATCCTAATTAGGATGATTTGCATTTTAGACGGGTTTAGGGTGTTTTTGGTGGATAATTAGTGGGATTTAAGGGCTATTTTGGTGCTGATTATAGTGGATCTTTGTCGTGATGATTTTGGGGGTCTAGTATGCCAATTTGGAAGTGGATTAAGGGCCGAGAATAGGCTAAATACTGTCTGTCCATATCGGGGATTAATGGACTAAGATCGGCTATTTGAGGTTTAAGTGGCATAATTGCCTAGATTGTTGTGATTGCCTTGAATTGACTCATTGGTGCTGTTTGTTGGTTGATTTTGCGATGCCATGTCGTGGTGCTCATGTGGCCGAGAAATGTGAAGTGTGATTGGCCCTTGGATTGGCGTAAATTTAGTGCCCAAGCTTGGGAATTTCGTATTGGGCCACATGGTATTAAATTGGCCAAGTGAGCATGTTGATGTGTATTGAATTGGGCAATTTGTTGGTGGCATTGAGGACGTTGTAATGTAAGTTGACATCGGCATGAATTGAAATATATATGCCTTGTGAATTTGATGCTCATGACGATTGCATTAATGCCCGAAAAGCGAAGATTGCATGACCACGCATTGTGTATGCCTAGTATGAGGCATGTGATGAAATCGTCGCGGTATCGTGCCTAACATGAGCATGTGATCACCTAATTATGCCCTAATGCGTTTTACGGGGGTTTAGATAAAATTGGCTGTATGACTGTGTGATCACAAATCACCCCTCGATGTGTTTTACGCCGTGGTTGAACCTATCCCGATGCGTGTTACGGCGGGATGATACCGGTGCGTCCGAAAGACGGCCAACCTGATGCATTTTATATGGGTTGTGGTTCGTAAGGTGAGCAGTGTGTTGCCTAATGCGTTTTTGACGCGGGCTAGAAGACACTAGGCTTGATGAGTTTTACGGGTCAAGCTCTAATGAATAAATTGAGCATTGAGCGATTGTGCTCAGATGAGACAGATTGAGGTCATGGCATGATGACAAAGATTTGCATGCATAAGAATGTGTAGGCGGTGTGCGAGTATACAAGACTCGGTGAATGGCATGTGATCTGAACACGAACAAGTGTGAGCATCGCCAGCATATTACGTGCGTGTATTTGTGTGTGTCACGACGCCGTGATTATTGTATTGAATTGTCTAACACCGGCAGAGGGTCAATTGTGGTTATAGGTCCCGGCCCGAGGGCCCCGACCATTGATTGTTTGTGTATTTTACCGCCGGAGGTGCATGTTAGTCTAGTTTAGGTTTAGGGGTTTTTACTTGCGAGATTCGTCTCACGGTTGTATAACCCAACTTTTAAGACCCTCGACCATGACGATGCGGAGGTCCCAGACGCTTTGGGATTCCCCACCAGATCGAGCGTACTATATCCGTGCACCCCGTAGGGAACGGGAGATGTACCTTAGGCATTGTTCCTTGGTTTGGGTGGATATAGGTAATGACGCATTATGAGACCCATGAGTATGTTGCTTGGTGCTTTAGGTATCGTTTTGGAGATGAGTTTGGACCCTCCGATTAGTAGACATCCCGCTTAACAGTGGAAGGCGAGCTAGACCCACAAAGCCCGGATGGTGATGTTATAGATATGGATATGAGAGATGGAGGAGAGCTTGAGCTTGATGGAGAGCTTGAGGTAGGTGATGAGCACGAGGAGTTAGATGGAATAGATTATGAGCCTATAGTAGTAGATCCAGCCCTAAGAGTCGATGGGCGTGGCAGCGTGAGCCGATGGACATAGAGGATGATCGGGAGCGGGACCCCGAGCTAGAGACTGAGTTCGAGGAGATGAGTTCTAACGGGACCCGGGTTGTCGGAGAGTTGACCTTCGTCGTCGGGGTTCAGATGACCCGGACTAGGTACCCTAGACTAGATCTTAGTCTAGAGATGTGGGGGCCCGACCTTTGTTGACCGCCCTCCTCCTTCCCTTTGATAGTTGACCGTCTTAGCCACCCATCCTTTTTTGATCGGTGGTGGCTTGGCTGTATATTTTGTTCGTATCTTTTGTTTTGTAAATGGAGATTGTAAAAGGTTTCCTATAGTAATACAAGTGTATATTTTGATAATGGTAATTTCGTTGTCGTGCTATCGTTGATCTCATATTGTATTGTACGGTGTTGTTTATTTATTGCTTCCGCATGTGCAATGATTCTCTGCTTGGGTGTTGGATCGTGACGTCGTCTGGATGTCGCACCACATCGACCAAGGAGGGATGCTCGCGTGCCTTGGGGTTCGGGGTGTGACAGGCGGGCCGACAACAGGTCGCAAGTGATGAGCAGCGACACGCTTGGTCGAGGCAACGGCAACACAAGGCCGACGGCGGGTGGTGGCTAGGGCTGGTCTCGACGAGCGCGTTGATTGGCATTGGGTAGCAAGGAAGCAGCACAAGCGGTTGGGCGAGAAGAGAGGAAGAAGAAGAAGAAGAAGAAAGAAGATAAGAAAAGAAAAAAAAGAAGAGAGAGAGAGACGGGACGGTCCTCCGCATGGGGAAGAGGAGGTAGACATGCACGGGGGATAACCAAGGAAAGAGAGAGAGAGACAAAAGTCAACGCAATGATTGCGTGATCCAACGCCCACGCTCAAACCCAAAAAATCGATCTAACGATCCACGAAACCCCTAATTATAAATTAGGAAAAAGGCCAAAATACTAAATAAAACAGACTATGAGGGAGGTTTATCGGTCCAAATCCGCACCAGATCCAAATTTCACTTTTCACTTATCCCGGCAATATTAATACTGGCCACAATAATATCAACACCATCCAATTAAATTCGTCACAAAACTCCAAGAAATTCAACACTAAAGTTCGGGTTCTAAATAATGGCCAAATTCGTTCAAGTGCGATTCTAGCAAAATCTCTAATTTAAAAAAAAAATAACCCAAGAGTGATCGGGTCCGAGCGAGATTTTATTATAAAGCGCCTTGATGAAATACACGTTTTATAAATCCCAAAATGAGTCGAAATTTGGAATGTCACAACTATTCCCCTTTATAAAAAATTTCATCCTTGAAAATTACAACCTCACTCAATTATTCGAACAAATGGGAGTATTGGTGTCGCATCAGCTCTTTGCTTTCCCATGTTGCACCTTCCGTTCCATGATGTTTCTAAATTAATTTGACTATTGGAATTGTCTTGTTCTACAACACTCGTTCCATTTTGTCCTTGATTCTTACTGGTCTTTTTCCATGTACAACACTCACCGTCGTCCACGTCTATTTCTTCATAATTCAGCACGTGGGTCGGGTCCGATTCATACTTCCTTAGCATAAACACGTGGAATACATTGTGAACTTGGAATAATTTCGGTGGTAGCGAGGCGATAGGTCCGAGCACCGATTCTCTCTAAGGCTTGAGCGGATCCATGTACCTCGGGCTCAACTTCCCTTTTTTTGCCAAACCGTGACAATCCTCTTATCGGTGATACTTTAAGGAAAATGTGATCCCCCCTTAAAATTCCAAAGGCCTATATCTCCGGTTTGCATAATTCTTTTTGGTGGTTCTAAAAGCGGTCTTAAGTCCATCACCGAATCATCTTGACTATTTTGACTGACTACTGAATCAACTCGGGACCCGTGATGCTCCTCTCACCAACTTCATCCCAACAAACCGGTGTTCTAAAGCTCGCCATACGGGCGCTTCAAGCGGTGCCATTCGATACTACTGTTGGTAGCTATTGATGCAAGCAAATTCAACCAAATGCAAATCGTTCCTCCCAACAACCTTTAAAATTCAATACATATGCCCGCAAACATATCTTCCAAAGTCTGAATTGTCCTTTCGGACTGGCCATCTATTTAGGGGTAATAGGTCGTGCTAAATTGTAATTTCATTCCTAATGCCGTATGAAGACTTTCCCAAAGCGGCAAACTTAGTATCATGATATGAAGTGATCGTCACTAGCACTCCGTGAAGTCGGACTATTTGTTGCACGATATCTTGGCATACCTTTCCAAGTCGAAGTCCTTTCGCACAGCAGAAAATGTGCTCACTTTGTCAATAGATTGACTACCACCCAAATTGAATCATGACCACTCTGGCTCCTCGGTAATCTCATTACAAAGTCCATCGTGATGTATTCCCACTTCTACTTAGGGATTTCCAATGGCTGCAACATTTCACCTAGCTTGCAATGTTGCGCCTTCACTTGCTGATATATTAAACACTTGATCATGTGCTTAGCTATATCTATTTTCATGCTGTTCCACCAATAATGTTATCGCAAGTTACGATACATCTTTGTACTACCCTGGTGAATACTATAATTACTACGATATGCTTGGGACAAAATCTCCTCCTTCAGTCCTATATGACCGGGTACACACAACCATCCACAAAACTTCATAATGCCATCCTCGGATACCTGAAAGTCCGATTTCTTTTTGTGACATCTATTTTTAGAATCTTCTGAATCTCCGAGTCCGTCAATTATAAAACCTTAATATTACTCTAGATTTATGGTTCGATCCTCAATGCGGCAAACATACTTGAGACATGACTCACTTCAAGCTTAAATTCGAATCTCGAACTCCCTCCAACAGAGTCCATTCCTTTATCATCATATGCGCGATGCTCGATTTTTGGCTCAATGCATCCGCTTACGTTGTTAGATTTTCTGGAATGATATATAATCTCGCAGATCATAGTTTTTAAGGAGTTCCATCTAACAACGCTGTCTCATGTTCAATTCTTTTTAGGAGAACAAGTCCTTAAACTTTGATGGTCTGTATAAATATAAAATTTCTCCCCACGCAAGTAATATCTCCAAATCTTAAGAGCGAATATATTCGCGGCAATTCCAAGTCATGCATCGGATAATTCAACTTATGCAGTCTCCATTGTCGCAATCGTATGCCACTACTCTTCCATGTTGCATTAGACGCAGCCCAATCCTCTTAGCAACACGTCACTGTAAACCTCATATTCTCCCAAACCTGATGGGATTGTTAATATTGGAGCAGTCGTCCATCTCCTTTAACTCCTACAACCTCCTTTCACACTTATCCATCCATTCAAACCTTATCTCCTTCTTTAGTAACCACGTCAATGATATCGCTAATGACGAAAACCTTTCCACGAAGCGTCTGTAATATCCTACTAGACCCAAGAAGCTATGAACTTCAATTACTATTGTTGGCCTTGGCCAATTCGTCATGGCTTTGATCTTTGTAGAATCCACTATAATCCCTTTCCCGAATACTACATGTCCTAAGAACGCCATTCGATGAAGCTAGAATTCGCACTTACTAAACTTGACATAGAGCACATGTTCTCTTAAAGTCCGTAAAACCATTTGTAAATGTTGCTTGTGTTTCTCGAGGCTCCTTGAATACGCCAAGATGTTGTCAATGAATACAATAACGACTTATCCAAGAATTTCCTAAACACCCGATTCATCAAATCCATTAAAGTAGTTGGAACGCTAGTCAATCCAAATGGCATCACTATAAACTCATAGTGCCCATATTTCATCCTAAATACCGTTTTCGACACATCAACCTTCTTAATAATGTTAGCTACTTTACTCTTCAGCACATTGGAATCACTTTGGCGATTAGCTTGAGCGTTTTTTGATTTTCTTTTATCCAAACTTAAGTTGACATCTTTTATGCACATTAAATTTGAGGCTAAGTTAAGTTTCAATGAAGGAAAATCCTATTAATTAAGGAAAATAATTAGATGCAACATTATGCGGTAGTCGAGAATGTTTGACATGATATGTTCATTGCTACCATCTTACAAGCTTTCAAATGGACAAAAATCTGCTGCAAACCTGCTGTGTAAATTATGTCAAAACTTGAGATATATATAAAATTTCATGGTATCGAGATATATATATTATGGTATCGAGCCAAGGGTAGATAAAGATATTCTTTATAATTTCATTTGCAGTAAAAAATGATTTCCTTCATGGAGGTCTTTTCGAGTGATATTTGGATGTGTTCCAGGCAAAGAAAGCCCAAAGAGGTAGTAAGTCCGTTGGTAAGCATCGCCGAAATCTATTGAAAAGAAGAAAGTAGTCTTTTGCAATGAACTTATTAAGAAGATCTGAGTCTTCTTCTAGTTCTTTATCACAAATGTCCTCTAATCAAGGACCAATAAATAGAGAAGAAATTAATATAGAAGATTTCAATAAATCTATTGAAAATTGGTTTATTCCAAAAGTCAAACTTGATAAAATTTATGAGCATTCAAAGTTTAAACTCTTTGGACACAATGACTATGTCATTGTTACCGAAGAAAGAGATGTACCACTTTCTAACTCTTTTACTTCAATGCAACTTTTGAATAAAGATTCAATAAAGAAACATTTCCAGCAATGGAACTACATGCATATAGGTTTGGTACAAGTCGGTACAAAACTCTTACCAAGGAAGGATTAGATACCTCTTTACTTCTTGTCTTAAGAGATGCGGACTTAAAAATACGATGAATCCATTCTTGGAGCCGTAGAAACCAGTCTTTGCAATGGACCCATTCATTTTGATAGCCACCCTAGGTCTCAATTGTCTCTCTCAAAGATAAAAATATTTTGAAATCCTTGACTCTTCAGATAAAAATCCATAATTATTCTATAGCATAAGGTTCTATTCCCATAGCGCTCATATACAGAGTTTATTACAAAGTTATGAACTCGCTTTTTGGTAGCAAGGCTTTCAAATTAAATTTCAATAGAGAAACCCTTCTTTTGCATACGAGATATTTCTAAAGCAAATGTTACCATTCCTAGGACCATTCCTTGAAATCAAATAACCCTTCCCGATCGGTGGGAATTAGAAAATCGAATTCCTTGGCAAGTTGTTCAAAACTCTAAACCTACCAATATCATCCAACACCTTGAAGGAAGAGTAACAATTCAATTTTCCAAAAGGTCTAGATATTCCCGGAGATCTTGTGATATCGGATCTTTTCCTTCTTGGCACTTCACTTCTTCCTAAAGGTTAGTGGATAATAATCCTAACATTCCTTTTTAATAATCCGGAGGAAGCATCTACAAGTGCCCCTCCTCTTCCAAATATCAATAGTATAGATAACAAGTCAGGAATTTCTAGGCTAATTTACCAAAATACTCCCGATTTCCCTAATTCAACTCCTTCCAAAATGGAAGACCCTGAAATTAATGTTTTAGAAATAGTTTTTGAACCAGATAAAATACTTTTGAACAAAGAATTTAATTCTTTTAATAATAAACAAATCAGAGAATGGTTTTTTTGAAAATTTTAGGAATAAGCTCTTGATATCAAAAAGGAATATTATGATTACATGTATCAACATGAAGTCCAGATATTCTTCTTTGATTGGTTTGAAAATATATTTCTAAAAGAAAAACAAGTTTTTGTTCTTGACCAATTTTATAAATGGAAATTAGATGATGAACATGTCATGGAATCTAATCATCCTCCCCTTAGAAAAATTAAAATTGAACACCGAGAAGTTGAGATAATAGCTTCTCCTTTTAAAACAACTTAAAATAGATGGTATAGGTATTAAAAAGATTGTTGAACAAAACAATTATTCAAATCAACATTTGCATACCATAGGAAAACAATTGGATCGAATAGAGATTTCTATCCAAAATAGTTCTTCCGACCACTTCAATATCCATTCCTAAAAAGGAATTAAAACCCCCTCTTTTTAAAAATTTTGAAATTCCAAAATATCCCGGTCTTGAATTTGCTAAAGCCCTTGAGGATAAAAAGAAGCTTTAATTCCCAAGAATCCTATAATATTAGATACTCCTTTAATACAAAATTTAAGTGTCAAAGACACTCCACGATCCTATTGAACCCTCCAATCGGATCAATCTTTTAGACAAATCTGATACTAAATCCATTCATTCCATTCCTGAAATAAATCGCATTACCTAGAAGGATCCACAAAAACTTTATTATTCTCGTGCCACTCCTCTAGATATTCTTACAAAAGAAACCTTTTCTAAAGTTTAAAACAAATATTCTTCCGATGCTATTTATGAATGGAACATAGATGGTGTTTACGAAAGCGAGAATCTTATAAATATTTTAACTCAAATGGTTATGCTCGCAAACACTTATAAAACCATTCTCGATACTTCTATCATTTTGTTGCATATCTTTTAATAGCCGGTTTCACGTGCCAACTCCAAGGATGGTGGGATAACTACCTAAATGATGAGCAAAGGTCTCAAATTCTAAATGTTTATAAACTCGACCCTTTTTGGTCAAAATATTCTTGATGAAGTTGACCAGCCAATACAGGATGCTGTTAACATTTTGATATTCTCCATATCCCAACATTTTTTAGGAGATTCTTCCCATATCCTTGATAAAAATCAAGATCTTTTATCAAATATGAAATGTAGATCCCTAAGGGAGTCTAGGGAATACAAAGAAATATTTCTACAAAGAGTTTTTCAAAGAACAGATTGCAACCAATCTTTTTGGAAAAAAAAATTTCTTGCTGGTTTACCAAAACTTATAGGAGAACAAGTTCATGGAAAGATAAGAAAAGAATATGGAAATCAGATTCCATATGACCATCTTTCTTATGGTGAACTAACCTCTTACATTTATAAAATTACACAATTGTGTACCAATATCCGCCTACAAAAGCAGATAAAAAAGAGCAAAAACTTTCTAAGAAAGGATTAGGAGATTTTTGCATCCAATATGATCCATCTTTTGAATCTTTTCAAAAGTCCAAATGTTCAGGAAAATGTTCCTTTAAAAGGAAAGAACAAAAGAAATTTTATAAGAAACCCTATAAGAAAAAATTTAATAGAAACTTTTCTAAAAAGAAGAAAAGGACGATTTTAATAAAACCAAAAAACCAAAGAAAGGCTTTAAAAATATCACTTGCTATAATTGTGGAAAGAAAGGCCACACCTCTCGATTTTGCAAAATCAGCAAAAAGGTTAATAAATTGAATTTAGACGAAGAAACTTTACATCAGCTCAATCAATTAATGATTGAAATTGATAGTAGTTCTTGATGAATCTAGTTTTGAAAAAGGCTTACAAATTTGTGATTTAGAAACATTTCAACATCCACTTCAAAAAGTGAAAATGAAGATGACACGCATTTTGAAATAAATGTTTTGACAAAAGAAGAAGAAATTCTTTTGCAAACTTTTGATCGATCACTAATCCTCGAAACAAAAATAAAATATTAAAATAATTTCCAAATCCCAAAACCAGTTTCTAGATCCACTTTTCAAAACCCGACAATCCTTATAATATTTCTACCATACTTGGAAAGGCCAAAAAGCAAATTTTAAAGCCCGTTTCTATAAATGATCTTACTCAAGAAATCAATAAACAAAAATAAGAAATACAGGAGCTCAAGGCTACCTAGATTATTATGCAAAAGGATATTTTAGATATTAAATCAAAAATTTAAAAGGAAAACGAAAGGAAGAAGATTTTGAAGATAATAATATTCCTCAAACTCCTTCTCCTTCATATGCGAATTTTCTTTTAACACTTTCCGAAATAATCACTAGAAAATGGGTCATCAATATTTCTATAAGAGTCCAAAATCAATTTGTTTTGGAAACTACAACCCTTTTGATACAGTGACCTTAATTGTATAAAGGAAAGTCTCATACCTACAAAATATTTTGAAAAGACTTTGTCACGCCCCACACCCTACAGGCCCGCAACATCCCTTCGACGGTCGAATATTAAATGCGACGTCCCGGATCGTCGTCTACCCAAACCCAAAATATCATAGATTAAATACATGCGGAAGCAAGTAGAAATAACCCGATAATAAAAAAAACATGACTAAGGAATAGACATCAAAATATAATAAACACCAAATATTATAAATCCTTCAATATTACAAAAAGGCAATCCGGCTTCCAAAATCAACAACAGTTTTCAAAAAGAGGCGGTGGTTGACAAGCCTATCTCCTCTACAAAAAGGTACACCGGCGGTCTCTCCGAATCCATCACGGTCGCGATCCGAAAGTGGTTATATAATAACCGTGAGACAGAGTCTCAATAAGCAACAACCTAAACCTAACCTAGGCTAATGCTTACCTGCACCAATCTAACATGCGAACTACCAGTCATATAATCAATTTCACATAGAAGGCTTACCTCGCCTCGAACCACGTGCAATCCTGCATATTAGTCCGGACATGATAATGCAAGTACAATTCACCGCCACATCACAATCACCAGCACGCACACTTCCACCGAGCCACCAATCCAAACAAGCACCCAACCCATCCAACCACCATCCACACACATCACCAATTCGATCAACATCCACACGCTCAATCAATCAATCCAACCACACGCTCAATCAACCAATCACCACACGCTCAACCACCAATCACCACACGCTCAACCAGCCAATCCAATCCACACGCAACCAGCCATTTCAATCACACTTAATCACATGTGTGTCCGAACATCTTTCTCACAACTCGCGCCATCTGCGCCTCAAATTCAATCTCACAGCTCACAAGCCTCACATTTCAATCAATTCTCACGGCGGCGTCAACACGTCCCAAGCCATATCATTCAAATCGTTCCAAAGGGCCGCGTCCAACACGTCCCAAGCCACGATATTCAAACAATTCCAACGACCGGCGTAAACACATCCCGGTCCAATCACACCTTTAACGGGCCACCGTCAACACGTCTCAAGCCCAAGTCCCATTTGGCACACCGGCCATTCATGCCTTCACACGGACCAATTCAACACGCCCCAAGTCCGTATTCCAATTGGCCCATCGGCCGTTCATGCCTTCACACGGACCGCCGTCAACACGTCCCAAGTCCGTAGCCCTCCGATCGATCCGGCTTAATCTCTCACTGCAGGCACACGCCACTCAATTCAATTAAATTCACGCCAAGTCACATCAAATCACTCATACCCAACACTCGGTCCAAAATCACGATCGCCACTCCAATTCACAAACCCGACATTCAAGTCGGTCATGTACGATTATTCACTCAAGCGATCCACTCAAATAGTCTAATTTAATTAAATTAGAATACCACATAATCTAATTAAATCATGAATAATTAAACTAAAACACGCCCCCAGCCGTTTAGCCCGAAACGTCAATGAAATACCAAAATACTAAGTAGGGAAAGGCTTCGAGGGGAGGGGCGGTCGGGGCGACGCTGACAACCAAGTGGGCTGGCCGCGGCACACATTAAACAAGAATGGGTGGAGGCGGCGGCGACGACCCGGGCGAGCTCGAGCGGCCGGGCCCTCACCGGCCCAAGGAGCAGGCATCGGCAGACGCAGAGCTCAAGAAGAAGAAAAAAGAGAAGAAGAGGAGGAAGAGAGAAGGAGAGGAGAGAGAGAAGAGAGGAGAGAGAAGGGTGTCGGAGGGGGGGATGGGCATGCGGGGGCTGGGGAGGGGACGCGGCGTAGGGGTTATGCGTGCGCCATGCTCCCGGGAGAGAGAGAGAGAGAGAGAGAGGAAAGGAAGAGAGAGAGAGAGGGGGGGGAAGTCACGCTTGGGAGGGGGCTTGGAGAGGAGAGAGAAAGAGAGAGAAAGAGTTTAAAAATTTGAATTTAAACGCCGAATCTAACGGACACGGTTCAATTCAAAATCGACCTATCGGGTCCCAATTTAATATCAAAAAGGCCTAATAATCCACAATAAATCCCGACAATATTCTAGGGCATACGGCCAAAATAAAATAACCCAAACCACACTACGATGGAGGTCTACCAGTCCAAATTTACACCGTCCAAAATCCACTTTCTCGCTTTTCACGATAACCTCGACAATGGCTGCAATAATATCGACACCGTCCAATTTATTTCGTCCCGAAACTCCCGGAAATTGACCGCCAAGTTCAGGGTATAAATAACAGTCAAATTCGATCGAAAAGCGATTCTAGCAAAATTTCTATTTTTTAAAACAAGAACCCGAGAGTGATCGGTTCTCAGCGAAATTCCATTATAAAGCGCCTTGACCAATTACACGCTTTATAAATCCCAAAAATGGGCCAAAATCAGGACTGTCACAATTCTTCCCCCCTACAAAAATTTCGTCCTCGAAATTTACAATCCAACCCAATTATCCAAACAAATGGGGGTGCTGGTGTCGCATCAATTCTTCACTTTTCCACATCGCATTACCTTCGATTCTATGGTGTTTCCAATTTACATTAACTGTTTCAATTAACTGCTGAACTAACTTGGGACCCATGATACTCCTCTCACCCACTTCATCCCAACAACCCGGTGTTCTCGCAAACCCTCGCCATACAATGCCCCATACGGTGCGATTCCAAAAAACTACGTTGATAGCCATTGCTATAGGCAACTCAACCAACGGCAATTATTATTTTTTTTTTCCAACTCGCCAAAAATCCGAGAGACATGCTCGCGACATCTTTTCCAAAGTCTGAATCGTCCTCTCAGACTGGCCATCCGTCTGCGAATGATAGGCCGTGCTAAACTGTAATCTCGTTCCCAATGCCGTATGAAGACTTTTCCAAAAAGCGGTAGTAAACTTAGGATCACGGTCCGAGGTGATCGTCACCGGTACTCCCTGGAGACCGATTATGTGTCGAGATACAAATCGGCATACCTTACCAAGGCAAAAATCCTTTCGTACTGGTAGAGAATATGTTGACTTTGTTAATTGATCCACTATCACCCAAGTCGAATCATAGCCCCTCCGGCTCCTCGGTAATTCCATTTCCACTCGGAATTTCTAATGACTACAACGTTCTACTCGGGCTTGCAATATTGCGCCTTCACTTGTTGGCACGTGAAACACTTAGTCACATGTTTAGTCACTTCCATTTTCATATCGTTCCACCAATAATGCTGTCAAGTTCTGGTACATTTCCGTACTACCCCGAATCATGTAATTGCTACGGTGTACTCTCGACAAAATCTCTTCTTTTTAATTCTGCATCGCTGGGTACACATAACCCGATCAGGGAACTTGAGAATCCCATCTTGAAATACTTGAAAACCCAATTTCCTTTTTGTGACATCTATTTCCAGAATCTTCTGGATTTCTAGGTCCATCGATTGTAATGCCTTAGTCTTAGCCGAGATTTCTAGTTTAATCCTCAATACGGTAAGTAGACTCTAAAATCATGGCTCACTTCAAACTTAAACTCTGAATTCGGATTCCTCCAATAGAGTCCATTCTTTGACCATCATATGTTCGGACGCTCGATTTCCAACTCAGTGCACCCGCTACCTTATTAACTTTTCCAGGGTGATATAGAATATCGCAATCGTAGTCCTCAAGGAGTTCCATCCAATGGCGCCTGCCTCATGATAAGTTTTTTTTGGGAAAACCGATACCTTTAAACTCTAATGATATGTATAAATCTGAAATTTCTCCCCACACAAGTTATGCCTCCAAATCTTAAGAATGAAAATAATCACAACTAACTCTAAGTTATGCATCGGATAATTCTGCTCATGTGGCCTCAATTGCCGTGATCGCATGCCACTATTTTTTTTTCCCATGTTGCATTAACACGCATCCCAATTCTCTTAACGTCGGCGTTCTTTGTAGATTTCATATCCTCCCGAACCTGGCGAGACTATCAATACTTTGGCGTGATCATCAAACTCTGTTTTAATCCTGAAAATTCCTTTTGTACTTATCCATCCATTCAAATTTTATTTCCTTCTTTAGCAAACGCATCCACGGTGTTACTAACGTCAAAAACCCCTTTCACGAGGCGTCTGTAATGACTTGTCGATCCAAGAACCTCTGAACCTCGATTGTCGTTGTCGGTCTTAGCCAATTCATGATGGCTTCAATCTTTGCTGAATCCACTGCAATTTCTTCCCCGGGTATCATATGTCCTAAGAACGCCACTCAATGAAGCCAGAATTTGCACTTATAAAACTTAGCGTAGAACGCCACTCAATTCCTTTCCCGGGTATAATTCCTTTTTCTTTTTCTTTTTTTTTTTTAACTCACACTCGGCGGAACTCTTTGAGTATACCAAGATACTGCCTATGAATCACGATTACAACTGATCCAGAAATTCCTTAAATGCTCGATTCATTAAATCCATAAATGCTGCGGGGGCGTTCATCAGTCCAAACGGCATCACCGTAATTTCGTAGTGTCCAAACTTCGCCCTAAATGCCAACTTCGCACGTCCTCCTTCATGATCCTCAATTGATAATAATCAATCCTCCAATCGATCTTACAAAATATTGATGCCCTTTGTAAATGGTTGAACATGTCATTTATCCTAGGCAACGGGCGTTTATCCTTAATAATCACCTGATTCAACCGTCGTAGTCAAAACATAACCTTAACAATCCGTCCCTTTTTCCTCGCAAAATAAAATCTGGCGCTTCCCATGGAGACCCACTCGCATTTAATAAAACCTTCATCCAACAACCCTTGCATTTGAACCTTCAACTCTTTCAACTCTGACAACGACACCTAAAAAGGTGCTTTCTATATTGGTTCCATCCTAAAGTTAACCCGATTACAATTTCTACTTCTCGATCAAGTGGCAGTCCCGGCAATTCCTAAGGAAAGATATCGGGAAGATTACACACTTCGGCTATGTCCTTTAGCCTCGATTCCTCAACCAACAAGTCAGCCACAAAATAATTATCATCATACACCTCAAGGACAAGTTCAGTCCATCCAATTTCAATCTAACAGTCTCCCAAAACAAATCACCCCGGTTCTTTATAATATCCGAAGTTTCCAAGCATATCTCATCCTTCCAAATTCATCCAATAATATCTCTAGTAAATCAGGAATCCATAAATCGATTGCGTCTATCCACCATAAGCAATTACACGTCATACATGACCATTAGCGTTACAACTTCGAAATCATCGCCTATCGTACCCAATATCCACATGCAATGCCTCTAGACTTTCATGGCACATCCCCTGATTCCTTCCCTACCACAACGTACACTTTTCCCTATGTCCATAGCCGAGTCTGATTAATCTGCAGAGCAGCTCCCGCTTAATGTCCTACCTGCGGTCGCTGCGATTGCATTAGCGATATAACCCGCCGGTCCAACAATTTCTCACCGGTGACCTTCACATCACATCGACAACATGCTCCACTCCTACCTTGGCAGTGGCCATTCCTATGCCTCTTCCCATAAGATCGACACGCAGCGCTGGAATAGCAGTTCGGCTTTCCAAAGTTCTTTCTTACTAGAGGGACAATTTCCGTTTCTTTGTCATAAGCTTCTTTCCACCATTCCTATTGTCCCTAGCCCCGGCGATACCGCGATCCATATACGGTAACCTTCCATTCGAATCCCTTTCAACCGTTTAAGCCTTGCCATACAGCTCATTATAATCCCTTAGGCTTATTAGCATCAACTGACTACGAAGATTCGGTTTCAGTCCATCTCGGAACTTCCTTGTCCCATCCACACGATCATTGACTACCTTTGGCGCGTACTTAGACAACCTTACAAACCCGACCTCGTACTGATCAACTGACATTCAATTTTAACAAAGCCCAAGAGACTTTGTCATTTTCTGTCCTTGGGCACTTTCTGAAACTACTTCTTATTAAGAACCTCGATAACGACACCCCAGCTTAAAAATATGCCCTCTGAGTTGATACACCAGAATACTTATCACTTGCATTTCCTGAAATGTCCTACTTCGGGGGTCCTCTTACCCATCACTTGTACTTCCTTAGAGTTGATACATAGTCAGGGTCACTTTTTCCTCATCAGTGCACCCGAATACCTCAAAAGCCTTTTTAAAGTCCTCTGTCCAAAGTAATATAGCCTCAAGGTCACCTCTTCCCATCAAACCTTGCAAGTTTAATTTTCCAAAAATTTTCCACTCAACTAATGCATCCGTCGACTGCATTAATTTACCCTCGACCTCGATTCCCAACATCTCCATTATACCCATTATTCCCGTCATTCCCATTAACGACGACCATAGTGGCCTCGACATCGAGAAAGCGGATAGCATTTCGCTCCTCAGTTTGCCTTCCCCTTAAAATTCCAACTTCCTCGATTGCCCTCAAAATCTCATCCCATCTGGGATCCCTCAAAACTCCAACTTGCGAACCTGCGCGACCCCAACCTCGACCTCGACCTCGACCTTGACCTCGACCTCAACCTCGACTACTCATACTCATAGGGTTCACATCACCCACCTACCTGCTATAATTCCCCTCGGGAATTAAAGACCTAGGCCAACTATATCAGTCTAAGGCCCTAGGCAATAAATCACAACACAATTCATTCATTGAAAGACCAATCACAAATAGCACCCAATCACGACCAACAAGTTCGTGCACTTACCTCAAGTCCCGACCTTTTGCACCTCACAAATATTGCACAAAACCACTTAGCAATCACAATCACACCGTCAGAGGTACGATAGCACGCGAGTCTCCCTAACTGCTACCCCAAAGTCATCGCTCCTTATCACTCCAAAGCTTGACCATTTTGGTTCGAGCTGACCTTGCTCGATACCAATTCAACAAGGGATGTCACGCCCGCACCCTACGGGCCCGCAACATCCCTTCGACGGTCGAATATTAAATGCGACGTCCCGTATATCGTCGTCTACCCAAACCCAAAATATCATAGATTAAATACATGCGGAAGCAAGTAGAAATAACCCGCACAATAAAAAACATGACTAAGGGATAGACATCAAAATATAATAAACACCAAATATTATAAATCCTTCAATATTACAAAAGGCAATCCGCTTCCAAAATCAACAACAAGTTTTCAAAAAGAGGCGGTGGTTGACAAGCCTATCTCCTCTACAAAAAGGTACACCGGTGGTCTCCGAATCCATCACGGTCGCGGATCCGAAAGTGGTTATATAATAACCGTGAGACAGTCTCAATAAGCAACAACCTAAACCTAACCTAGGCTAATGCGTGCCTGCACCAATCTAACATGCGAACTACCAGTCATATAATCAATTTCGTGATAGAAGGCTTACCTCGCCTCGAACCACGTGCCAATCCCGCATATTAGTCCGGACATGATAATGCAAGTACAATTCACCGCCACATCACAATCACCAAAGACGCACACTTCCACTCGAAAACCCGAGTCAATCCAAACAAGCACCCAACCCATCCAACCAGTCATCCACACACACATCACCAATTCGATCAACATCCACACGCTCAATCACCAATCCAAAACATGCTCAATCAACCAATCGGTCATGCTCAACCAAATTAACGGTCCGCACGCTCAACTAGCCAATCCGGTCACACGCAACCAGCCATTTCAATCACACTCGAATCACATGCGTGTCCGAACATCTTTCTCACAACTCGCCCATTCCGCGCCTCAAATTCAATCTCATAGGATCACAAGCCTCACATTTCAATCAATTCTCATGGCGCCGTCAACCGCGTCCCAAGCCATATCATTCAAATCGTTCCGATGGCGCCGTCAACACGTCCCAAGCCACGATATTCAAACAATTCAACGACCGACGTAAATACATCCCGGTCCAATCACACCTTTAACGGGCCACCCGTCAACACGTCTCAAGCCAGCGTCCATTTGGCACACCGGCCATTCATGCCTTCACACGGACCGCCCGTCAACCGCCCCAAGTCCGTATTCCAATTGGCCCATCGGCCGCTCATGCCTTCCACCGCGGACCGCGTCAACATGTCCCAAGTCCGTAGCCCTCCGTCGATCCGGGCTTAATCTCTCCGCAATGCAGGCACGCCACTCAATTCAATTAAATTCACGCCAAGTCACATCAAATCACTTATACCCAACACTCCCCAAAATCACATCGCCCTCCAATTCACAAACCCGACATTCAAGTCGGTCATGTCACGATTATTCACTCAAGCGAGTCCACTCAAATCGATCTAATTTAATTAAATTAGAATACCACATAATCTAATTAAATCATGAAATAATTAAACTAACACACGCCCTAGCCGGGTTTAGCCCGAACCGTCAATGAATACCCAAAATACTAAGTCGGGTCTAGGAAGACGGGCGCGCAGGCGGTTAATTTTAGCGGCGAAATTTGGCGCGTGGCGGGGCTGGCCGTGGCCAGCGGCCAGTGGCGGACTGGGCCAGGAGAAAGGAGAAATTTGTAGTAGAAAAAGAGAAAAGGAAGAGAAATTTGAGAAATTTGAGACTAGTAGCCAAAACCAGACGGGCAGCCAGGCCAGCAGCCTTAGTAGCACTTGGCCAGAGACAGCAGTGGCAGCAGAGCGCTCCAGGCATTCAGGCAGAAATCAGCAAGGAGAGGCTATGGAGAGGAAAGGAGAGAGGAGAGAAGAAATTTGGGGAGTAGTAGAAGCCCAGTAGTAGTAATGGCCGTAGTAGCCAGCACAGGCTGGCGTAGCCAACGGCAGCAGGGTAGCTCGGCTGACACAGGTCTGGCCGAGCAGGGAGGGGAAGGCCTGGCGGGCGGGCTTTGGCCTACGAGCGGCGGCGAACAGCATGGTGGGTTCTCACTGGTGCACCAACAGGAGGGGGGAAAGGCCGAGAGGGGAGGGCCGGTCGGGGTGGCGACGCGATACGGGCGAGGGCTGGCTGGCCGGCACGGGCGCTGGCAAATGGGTGGAGGGCGGCGGCGCGCGACGGCCCATAGCTCTCGAGCGGCCGCCCGCTGGTCGGGCGAAAGGCATCTTTGTGGGGCATTTGGTAGCCCCAAGAAGAAGAAAAAGAGAAGAAGAGGAGGAAGAGAGAAGGAGAGAGGAGAGAGAGAAGAGAGGAGAGAGAGAAGGGTGTCGAGAGGGGGGATGGGCATGCGTAAAAGGGGAGGGACGGGACGGGCGGGGGTCAGGCGCGCCTCCCTCCCGAGAGAGAGAGAGAGAGAGGAAAAGGAAGAGAGAGAGAGAGGGGGGGAAGTCACGCGCGGGAGGGGGGGCTTGACCGAGAGAGGAGAGAGAAAGAGAGAGAAAGAGTTTAAAAATTTGAATTTAAGCGCCGAACGAACGGACACGGTCTAACCAAAAATCGACCTATCGGTCCCAATTTAATATCAGAAAAAGGCCTAATAATCCACAATAAATCCCGATAAAATTCTAGGGCACACGGCCAAAATAAAATAACCCAAATCACACTACGAGGGAGGTCTACCAGTCCAAATTTACACCCGGTCCAAAAATCCACTTTCTCACTTTTCCTGATAACCTCGACACTGGCTGCAATAATATCGACACCGTCCAATTTATTTCGTCCCGAAACTCCCGGAAATCGACTGCCAAGTTTGGGGTATAAATAACAGCCAAATTCGATCGAGTGCGATTCTAGCAAAATTTCTATTTTTTTTAAAACAAGAACCCGAGAGTGACTGGTTCCCGGCGAAATTCCATTATAAGCGCATCGACAAATTACACGTTTTATAAATCCCAAAAATGGGCCAAAATCCGGACTGTCACAGACTTCCCAATCCCTCGACCGCATCGTAATAGGTTAAGTATTAACTTCAAAATCCCTCGGCGAAGTTGTAAAAGACCAAATATCTTTCAAAACTCCTTTTCTTCTTGTCAAAGATATAAAGCGTAATGTCATTCTAGGATCTCCTTTAATCAATCTACTCTTGCCTTTCAAAGTAACTGAAAAAGGAATCGAAATAGAAGCCTTGGGAAAAAGGATATGTTTTGATTTCATTTCTAAACCTCAAATCAAGAATCTGAATACCCTTCAAGAATATTCAATTTCTCAAACAAATTGCATCATTCATGATAAGGAAACTCATCTCCAATTTCTTAAAGAAGATCTTGAATACAAAAGAATTGACAAAAGTCTCTCCGAAGCAAGTCTTCAAAGAAAGATCTCCATTCTTGAAGATCAAATCAAAGATTCCATATGTTCTAATATTCCCAATGTATTTTGGTCTCGTAAGAGTCACATAGTTGATCTACCTTATGAACCAGGATTCTCTGAAAAAGATATTCCTACTAAAGCTAGACCTTCTCAAAAGAATCATGAAGTTCTAAATTTCTACTAGAAAGAAATCCAAGAACTTCTTGAGAAAAAAGCTTATTAGGAAGAGCCAATCACCTTGGAGTTGCTCTGCTATGTTAACAAAAAAATGCTGAACTAGAAAGAGGAGTTTCAAGATTGGTAATAAATTACAAACCTTTGAATACAGCTTTTAAAATGGATAAGATATTCGATCCCTAATAAAAAAAAAAAAAATTTGTTGAATAGGCTTTATAATGCCAAGATCTTTTCAAAATTTGATATGAAATCAGGTTTCGACAAATCCAAATTAGTGAAAAGGACAGATATAAAATAGCTTTTACTGTTCCTTTTGGCCAATATGAATGGAATGCCATGTCTTTTGGTTTGAAAAATGTCCCTTCCGAGTTCCAAAAATAATGAATGATATTTTTAATCATTGTTCTGATTATATTATTGTTTACATTGATGATGTTTGAATATTTTCCACCTCTATAGAAAAACATTTCAAGCACATCAACCATTTTATAAATGTGGTAAAAAAAAGAATGGTTTGGCAGTTTCACCTACCAAAATATCCCTTTTAAAACCAAAATCTGTTTTCTAGGACACTATATCCACCAAGGAACCATCATTCCCATTAAAAGATCGATAATCTTTTCTGAAAAATTTCGTAATGAAATCGTAGACAAAAACTCAATTGCAAAGATTTCTTGGAAGTTTGAATTATATTATTGAATTCTTTTTCACTTAATATAATTTACAAACCACTCCATCGTGAGGCTCAAAAAGATCCTTCACCTTGGACCCAGTCCATATTGATATTGTTAGCTAGATCAAACGCACTTTGTCAAGGAGATTCCCGGCTTACACCTTGCGGATTCGTCTCGCTTTCAAAATTATTGAAATTGATGCTTCCGATATTGGATACGGAGGAATACTTAAGCAATCTAAAGACAATAAAGAACAAATTGTTCAATTTGTCTCCAAACATTGAATGATTGCCAAAAGAATTACTTTACTATCAAAAAGGAAATTCTTGCTATTGTACTTTCTATTTCTAAATTTCAAGGAAAACTTTTGAATTAAAAATTTCGATTAAGATTGATTGCAAATCTGCAAAAGACGTTTTGCGAAAGATGTCCAAAATATTGCTTTTAAACAATTTTTGCTAAATGGCAAGCCATTTTATCTGTTTTTGATTTCGATATAGAATTCATAAATGGTTCTTCAAATTCTCTCCCAGATTTTTTCACTAGAGAATTTTTGCAGGGAAATGCCTCCCAAGCCACCCGATAAGTCTACCAAAAGAAAAGGCAAAGAAGTTGCGAAACTTCTTCTGAAAAAACAACAGTTTAACCAACATAAGGACATGGCTACAGCCACAACCCAACCACCCTTTAATACCAATACCATTTCTATTCAAGAAAAGCCTAGTCTTGAATTGACATTGAAACCTTCTTTTGATATCACTAATATTTCTCATGAAGAAGCTTTGCGTTTTCTCCAAAAAGCCTTCAATAGTCAAACACAACCATCAACGTCAATGGTAAGTCATGACCCCTCTCCTATTGCTATGCAAAAAATAGGAAAAAGATTTCTAGCGAGGTGGTCATTCAGTCTACTCGCACAACCCCTCCTCGAGTTTAAATCAAAATTCTTTCCTAAAACGAATTTTGATAACATTTGCAATATTGAAAATGGTTTTTATGATGAAAACCCTTATGTTTTCGCCAAAAATATGTTTTCGGACAAATTTTTATTTACTCCTTATGATAATTACAAAACCATTGATTTCTATGAAAGGATCTTGGTAGAAACAAAATCTGTTTCTTTCAAACATTTTGCTGATAAAGGACATATAAATTACTCAAAGGCCATTCTGCATAAAGTCATCCACCCTCAAGATCGAAACCCAGTCCTCGGCCATGAGGAAATTTAATGTCAAAATGAATGACTCCTTCCTTGCAAGACATCCTATTTATACTTTGATTATAAACAAGCATGGTGGAATACCTTCCGAAACAAAACCCAAACAACTCTCATACTTGGCTTTTCTACTTTGAAAATTTTGAAATCAAAGGGATTCCATATTGGTTCTTCCAACAAAGGGGAAAAACTTGGACCCATTGAGGAAATCCTCCATAATAAAGTTCAACCCAGTTATGAGCACTTCCTTTAAAGATTTGTTCCCCATCCTTATGAACAAACTTATCCTAAACTCATGCTCTTTTTCTGTTTCTTTGGAGTATCTTGAGTTCTTGGATGGACTCTTGATTATAGAAAAGCAATCAATACAGTATCCCCATTCTAATCGACAGTTCAAAGTCAAATGGTGGGATAGCTTCAAATTTTTGATAGAGTTTCAATAAATGCAGTTAATAAATGGCTCATTGCTAGGCAATCTACTCCTGGTTGTCCCCAGCTCTAGAAAATATCACCCCTTTCTTACATGACAAAGGATTTGTTCTTTCTAAGTTGGCTACAGCACAATCACACCAAAGAATCGGGCCGGGATGTCAAGCAAGCCCTCTCGAAATAGAAGACTGGGTCTTCCCACTCTCATCACAATGGTAATTCCAACGAGGATGACTGCTATGGCATCCCGTGAGTAGCTCCCATTCAAGAAATTGGGCAAGCGTAAAAGATGAGGATGAAGAAGAAGAACCAAAGGAAGATCTGTCCAGATTTTCCTAAAGAGAAAATGCCAAAAGGCTCTCATTTTTCTATAAAATCATTATGAGGAGACTGTTTGCTTTTCTCTTTCATAATTATAAATCTGGTTCTCGTTCCACCGTAATACTGTGCACTTATCGCTACAAATTCCATCCGTGAACAATTTCTACAAGAACTAATCTACTTATAAAAAGGAACCTCACCTTTCAAAGAGGAGGACAACTTCAGAACTTCCTTCAGGATTTTCAAAACCACAACACATTTCTCCCCAACCTTTCCTGATCTCGAAACCCACCTAGAAGGAATAAGAGGTCATTTACCTCAAAACATTTTCCATACCATTTCATAAGCAGTAAGTCTTCCTTCCTAAAACCTTTTTATACTTCCTCTCAGATCTTAGTTTCCTTTTCGAAAATATAGTCTGCAAACATTTGCGAGTACTATTCTCCGGAAACACAAAGTTTCATCCGAAACTTCATAAGATCTATCACATTGTATACCTTTCTCATCCCTATTTCATCTGATATTCAGATCTTGCTCATGATCCGAGAATACTAAGGTTTTATATATCTGCACTTGTATTTCAATAACTGCATTTCAGCTATAACCTTTCAATATTGCTACTGTAATCTTTTCGTATTGTTTAAATAATAGCAATCTTTCTTTAATCCCTTGCATTTACATTTACATACCCCACAAACGGCAGGTTGAACTGCCCAGATGGTCTGTACTTTAATTTAAGAGCAACTTTCTGCATCTGTTATATATCCTTACTTCTTCTTACCGCTTTGCCCTTCTGTTTTAGGCTCCGTTAGTTTGCGGAAAATATTCTCCTTTTGGAAAATATTTTCCCGAAAGTCATTTTCTTGAAAAATGTTTTCATGGAATATAATTTTTGGTGTTCGCTAAAATTTGAAAAGTTTCGAAAATATTTTTTGTGTTAAAACAACCGCCGATTCGGGCGGCGTCCGGGCCGGCGGCGGCGGCAGCGGCCGGCACCGGCGGCGGGCGGGCGATTTGACGGCTGTGGCGGGCGATCGGCGACGGCCGGTAGCCGATGGCGTGACCGGCGATCAACTTCCTCTCTCACGGAAAATATTTTCTCTCCCATGAGTAATTTTGCCTTCACTTTGAGGGAAAATGATTTTCTCTTTGTGAAAAGAGGAAATCGTTTTCCTCAAAACAATGAAGGATTTAGAGGTGAGTAAGGAAAATGTTTTTTCACAGAAAACATTTTCCGCCCAAATATCGGAAAATACGGAAAATGTTTTTCGAAAAATATTTTTCCTGAAACGAACGGAGCCTTATATACCACCTATATGGTTGGTTTAGAGATTCTTGTAATTCTTCTTCTTTGTTTTGTATATTGCCTACGGTTTCTTTATTATTTATAATGCTCGTCATTTTATTTAATTTTATTTATTTAATAATTTTCTGTGTAGAGATATGCACTTTTACATTAGAATACATCTTCGCTGTAGCTCAATCCTTACATAATAGAGACATATCAAGGATCCTTTATTTATTTAATCAACACATTGCATATTTTGAAAATTTTGATCTTCAATTATCAATCACTTATATTTTTGTTATTCTATTTTTCTTAGTACAAATACAAGTTCCCAGATCGTTTTGGAAATAGAATTGTTAAAATCCTTTATATTTTGATCTTCTCCGTTTATCATCCCAGATCCTAGGCCATTATGGTATATATATATATCTCGAAGTTTCGACGTATATTTATATCGAAACAAAAAAGTAACCTGAGGAAGAGCCATTCTTTCCAAGTTTGCTGCGTAAGGCATGGGAACATCGGTCCCAGTAATACTCTCGATCGGAGCATCAAGATAACCAAAGCTGTCCTCAATAATCGACATGCTGCTCAGAGTAAGAGGCAAAAAGTATAAATATCCATACCATGTTTCTTGTGTCGCAAAATAAATCATGCATCACAGAGTACCAGTTTAAACCACGATCTCAGCGCCAACAGCATGATGGGGAAACCCTTCCTCAACCGTCACCAGTCTGTTGGTTTTCCTGACCGAAGCATTAATCGTCGGTCTATCCAGTGGTCGAATTGAGAGCAGATTTAAGACCTGCTTCAGAATGATTAGGGATCGCTTGTACTGGACAACTAACATATGCATTGAGAACCTTCCTTTGCAAGGATCTCAGCTGCCTGAAAATTAAACCCCAAGTCATTTCTAACTAGTTCTCTCTCAAACCTCTCAAAATGAAGGAAGACAAGAAGGTACCAAGCAAGGGTATGCTCAGCTGATTGGAGAAAGAAACATGAGAAGATTCCTGCAAATGCCACTCGTATGCAAGTCTAAATGCAGCTATCCCAGGGATCCCAGGCCAAACCTGGGTAATCTTCTGAAAGTTTTCGGCTCCGCCGCATCTTGAAGTGATAGAATGACAATTTTCTTACAACCATGGTCACTTAGCATTTTGATGAAATCCTCCTAAAACTCATTGCATTGCCTCACACCAACGAGCACTACAGTTTCTTCACCTTAAACTGCTTGGTTCTACCC
Source organism: Syzygium grande (assembly GCA_024733475.1). NCBI lineage: Eukaryota > Viridiplantae > Streptophyta > Magnoliopsida > Myrtales > Myrtaceae > Syzygium > Syzygium grande. The sequence goes on along the minus strand of JAMXDD010000001.1, from coordinate 12,998,254 downwards.
AAAGCAAAAATTCTTTCAGATCAGTCTTTTTCTTCACATTGGTTCTTTGGACTCTTACCTATGTTGGATATTCTTATCAGTTATTTTACACCAGAGCGCTTTTACCCGACTAACAAACACAACCTTTCTAAGAACTATAGAAAATTCTCTATGCAAGAATTCCAGAAAAGTACAACACCAATTCAAGGAAACAAATGCTCATCCAGTTGCAAAAAATTTGGAAACCAACTATGAGGGGGGCTGTTGGTCCCTCATCTTGGCTATAATAGCTGAAACTGTAAGTGACATCCCCAATAAAAGTGGTGAATTTCACTGAAGAACTGTAAGATTCAGCCAAGTCCTTGCAACGCATGATTATCACCCAATAAAAGTGCAAAAGGCAGCCACACTCAATATTTGAGTACAGAGAATCTGGACTTAAAGCACACTGACATTTCAAGCAATAGTAGTAGCACGCACCTCGAGAGAAAGGCCAACCATTTTCGAAAATGCAGTAATTGTGACACCCTTTCCTTCTCTCTCAATCTGTGACCATTAGAAAGAGAGATAGAGTGTGTGTACAACAGAATGCTTCTGAAGAAAGAACAACAGTCTCTCAGAGAGAAAAAGGTAAGAGCAGAAATTCAATTACAAATTAGAGGATATTAAACCTTGGCTTTCCCTATCGGAAGACAAAAACTGGAATCAAGAGCTTCTGCTGAAACAGGAAAACGCTCCCCATACCTGAATCAAAAAGAACCACATAGAGGTCTGTGAAAAATGATGAGAGGAAAAGACAATCAGTTAACACTGAGTCACCTACGTCAGCTCATTTTCAAGGAAGACAACAGGATCAGGATCCCTTATTGCTGCTTTTAGCAGTCCTCGAGCATCTTCCGATGAGTAGGGTGCCAACACTTTCAAACCCGGGCACGAGCCATACCATGCTGCATAACACTGCACAGATTCCAAAAAAAAAAGTGTGGTGATTGTAGAGTTGAGATGATCCAGAGACTACATGTTGATTTAAACAAGGTGAGTTTAGCAACAGTAGACAAGCTAAATCATGCAGATATGCATAAGGAAGATTGGTCAATGTACTTGAAAGTGTTGGGCACCAACTCCTGCTGCAGCTCCATTAGGTCCTCTGAAAACTATAGGGACCGATATGTTGCCAGCCGACATGTAGCTCATCTTCGCAGCAGAATTTATCATGTGGTCAATTGCCTGCAGAACATTGATAATCGAGGTCACTATAAGAAGTCATATAAATGGTGTAAGTAAAGAGAACGCTGGATCAGAACAAGGAACATCCAAGACCAGAACCATGAATCACAAACGAAATGCACATTGCACTCCCAAATGGAGATCCTTGTACCTTTGTTATGAAGTTATTGAACAATTTAAAAGTTCAATATACCTCTCAAGTCTTCAAAACCATGCACCATAAGACAAATTAGAATGGGAGACAATCAAGAAATCTGTGCTGATTCCTTTCCCGTTGAATATTCATCTAGTGAACATAGGATGCTTCCAGACTATCGTCTCATGATCAAACAAGAGAATGTAAGATTCTCATGTCAGCCTTCGAGATGATAAGTCTGATTTACACTTTGTTTAGCAACTTTTTTCTCGATTGATTGGTAGGAATTAAAAGCAAATGAGGTAAAATATAAAAAGAAATGAGGAAGAGGATCCCATTGTTTAGATAAAGAGAAAAGAAGGGAGTTGGGGAGAAATGGAGAAAATTACTAATCTTTATTCCTACAAAAGTTCCTCTCGAAAATAGGAGAGAAATGGAGGGTAATGATGGATGTTGACACCTAAAGGGGACGTCACGACAATGGACAACTCCTTCATAGTTTTTGCAATCCTAAGAACATTCTTAGTAAAAGGTGGCAAACAATCACGATACAAATGGTATTTTGGTCTATCGATAAACTCCATTTCCCTCGACATTATTTCCCTTCAATGCATGTCCAAAAAGGGAGGGAAATCACAATTTCCATTTTCTTTTCCTTCTACTTCCTTCCTGTTCTCGTGATATCTATATATCCATAACAAATTCAGCAGTTACTGGCACATTCACCAATTTCCAGCAGGAAACCCGACAAAAACTACATGGATCTCCAAAGACAAGTTAAAATAGATCCACACTCAGTATGACATTCACAAAGAGAAATCTAGTGATCTAATCTGAATGTCATCAACCTTCAAAGATAGTGAAATATCATAAGGAGTAGACCCATAATTGAGATTCGCAACTGAGGATGCCATGACATGAATGAAGTGATCAATTAATTGATTGCATTTACCTTTTGGCATTCAATGCACATAGTTCTATGAAGAATGCTCTCATGCTACAAGTCTACAAATTCAAGATTATAACCTGCATAGCGAAATTGAATGTCATAAACTCCACGACAGGCCTGAGACCATAGTAAGCAGCGCCAACTCCAACTCCAGTGAAACCAGCCTGACAAATACATGGAACAGTCAGGTCATGATTCCATTAAGCATTACTTATAAAAATGATGTTCAACCCTAGCATTGTTACCTCTAGAAGGCAATAACTAAAATACATGTGCGAATCAGCATATCTCAAGAATGAATCACCTCTGTGATTGGGGCATCAACCACCCTCTCAGGTCCAAACTTCTGCAATAAACCTTTAGATACCTACATCATTAAATATTATAAGCTTACTAATGGAAATGGAATTTTACATAAAGATGTAAGCATTCTTAACATTAAGAATGTAGAAACGGTTTGTTCTGTCTTTGATCAGCAATCCAAACCTTGTAGGCTCCCTGGTATTCTCCGACCTAGATTCAAAAGAAACCCACGATAGGGTCAATAGAAAGCAAATAATACTGCTACATGCAGAATAAATGTCTTGCCATCTCACCTCCTCACCCATTAGAAAGACTCTAGGATCTGCAGACATTTCCTCATCAAGCGCAGTATTCAAAGCCTCTCTCACAGTCATCTGCGCAGATGATAACGCACTTATCAATGAAGTAAAGACGCTTTCTAAAAGACACAATGAATATGTACAGGTGAGAAATTAAATACATGCCTAAATCAATATCTACATCAATGAGCAAACACTCTCTCACTTATTGGACATTCCAATATTACCCTGATTACTTTGTAAGCTCATTTCATTGAGTTAACCACCCGTTTCCCACTTATTCGATGGGATGGTCAAGAGATTAATTATGCGCATATATCTGACAACTACGCACTACGCACTACCACTATATCCAGTTCATTAAACAATCACACTATTCGTCTCAAAAATGTAATCCTTTTTTCCCATACAAAACCTCCCACCATCATGCACTAGCGCAGTCTTGAGCAATAAGCGAAGACGCTGCAGCTGCAGAAGTCGACCTCAAAACCCGCCAGATTAACGATTCTAAGATGTATAACCAATCCGCAAAAGAAACATGCACGGTCTTCAATCTACCCTAAAATGCAATCGAATCAAAGAGAAGCAGATGCTCGCCCAGTAACATGGCAGCATACGATCAGTCATTTGTTTTGGCTAAGCAATAAGGCAAAGATTATTGACAAGAGCCTCAATTCAAAATCAGGGAAGACACGACAAAGTAAAGCTGTGCATTACCTCTTTCACCGCAGTAGCGTAGCCCCGTAACTATGCCGTCGCTGCGGCGCAACTCCTCCGCAGCCTCTCTCTCAACAACTGCAACGGATCAATCGAGTTTAAAATCAGCTACCGAAAACTCGCCTAACGAGTCAGGCGTTCAAAATTCCAACCGTAAAACACAAAAAAAAAAAAAACAGAGTAAAGCTGATGTAATCTAATCTACTCTCGAAAGCTTAAAAGAAACAACCCGAAGCAGAGCTTCGCCAAGCAAAGAATTTTACGACGGTATCCGACCCTCCGGTGGCTGCTCTTCATCGCAGGATCGAGCATCCCGCGCCTCCGATCCTCAAGCTCGAAAACTCCCTCTCAGCCGCTAGACTACTCCACGACGATCAACGGGAAGCGAGGGCATCAGCAGCGCCGCCGCGTGCCCGAGATCGAGAGGAAGGAAGACTCTACTTGCTAGAGAATGTTGGAAATATGGGATAAATCGATGGGTGAATGAATGAAAAATTGATCCTCAAAGAACACCCTTGAGTTAGAAGTGGGAAGTGAAAAGCACTAGTCCCACATTGAAAAAAAAAGAAGGCTATGGAGTGCTTTATATACAGTTACACTTATTTGAAGTGGTAACTATTGTAGCACAAACTCTCTCTCCGCCTCGGGCAGCGCAGGGGGGGTGCAAATCCGACCTTCGATAAGCTGAAACTTAGGCGCGAGCGCCATCCTGCGTTGCGATTGCAGGGACCAAAAGTGGGCCTCATGACGAGCCCAATTTAATCGGCCGTTATTCCCGACGCGTATGAATTTTGTAACTGCAGATTTAATTGGCGTTATTATTCCCAACAGCTCTCCCTCTGTTCTATTTTATCGAAATCATTCTTCTTCTGAAAAAAAACCGTTCTCTGGTTTTCTTCTTCTGAAAAACGTTCTCTGCATTTGCATTGTTTTCGATAGTGTTCATTTTCGAGTTTGTTCAAGTTCGCCGGAAGCTTGGAAGTGCCGCGATCTCTTCTTCGCTGTCAGCCGTTGTATCCTGGGAGACAGACGTTCGCAAAACCTCAATCGCGTGCTGGAGGGAACGAATCTGTTTTAAGGAAACTGTGTCGAACACAGGCCTCGGTATTCGTTTGTATCGATTCCAACTTTGTTATTGCAATTTCTTTTCTTTGTAATTCCCTATTGTTTGTGATATTTAAGCTAATGCCAATTTGAATTTTATCAACAATCTTAAAACAGATTCGTGATTTTAAAGAATTCAAATGGCTACTGGGAAAGAAGTCGTGGATGTGGCTGCTCGAAACGATGGTGTCGATGTGACTGCTGACAGCATCACCAAAGACTCTGCCTATGCCGCGGCTGTCCAACTGCCTGGCTCATCCTCTGTTCATCCTGCGGTTTCTGTACACCATGGCGAAAAACCTGAAAAGTTCGACGGACTGAACTTTAAAAGGTGGCAGCAAAAGATGCTGTTTTATTTGACCACTTTGAATCTTGCGAGATTCTTGACCGAGGATGCTCCTAAATTATCCGAAGGAGAAACGGATAAGCAAGCCTTCAACGCTGTTGAAGCCTGGAAGCACTCTGATTTCTTGTGCAGGAACTATGTCATGAATGGCTTACATGACTCATTGTACAATGTCTATTGTGCAAAAAGAACGGCAAAGGAGTTATGGGAAGCCTTGGACCGAAAATATAAAATAGAGGATGCCGGAGCAAAAAAAATTTATTGTCGGTTGATTCCTTGATTATAAAATGGTGGATTTTAAGACCGTGATCAGTCAAGTGCAAGAAATTCAAGTGATCTTGCATGAAATCCAAGCTGAAGGAATGATCTTGAGTGAAACCTTCCAAGTGGCTGCTATTATTGAAAAGCTACCTCCTGAGTGGAAGGATTTCAAGAACTATCTCAAGCACAAGCGAAAGGAAATGAACACGAAGAGCTGATTGTCGACTTGAATCGAAGAAGACAACAGAGGATTTGAAACGCAAAGGATTCAATCCTACTACAACTAAGGCAAATGTTGTGGAGCTTAGGCAAGGCCACAAGAACAAGAAAATTGTCAAGCCAAAGTTGGGACCAAAAAGAGGAGTTTCCAAGAACAAGTTTCAAGGAAAATGCTTCAATTGTGGCAAGATGGGCCATAGATCTGTGGATTGCAGACTTCCGAAGAAGAAGAATTATGAGGCAAATATGGTGAATGGCATCGCTCAAGACGTGTCAAACATAAACCTTTCTGCAGTGATTTCTGAAGTGAACTTGGTTGGGTCCAATCCGAAGGAATGGTGGATTGACACTGGTGCCACTAGGCATATATGCTCTAACAAGGACCTATTCACAAACCTTGAACCGATTAATGGGGAAAAGGTTTTTATGGGAAACTCTGCCTCTTTTGCTGTCGAAGGCCAATGGAAGGTGCTGCTGAAGATGACCTCAGGAAAGGAGCTGACTCTAAACAATGTCCTCTATGTGCCAGAAATCCGAAAGAACCTGGTTTCTGGGTCTCTGTTGAACAAGCATGGATTTCGTATGGTGTTTGAGTCAGATAAAGTTATTTTGTCTAAATCTGGGATGTATGTGGGGAAGGGATACGTAACTGATGGGCTTTTTAAGCTCAATGTGATGACAATTATCAATAAAGATAATAAGTCTTCTGTTTATTTGCTTGAGTCTTCCAATTTATGGCATGGTAGACTAGGACACGTTAATTATGATACATTGTGTAGATTAATTAACTTGGAACATATACCTTCATTTCAAATTAATTCAAAACATAAATGTAAAATTTGTATTGAGGCAAAATTAACGAGATCATCATTTCAAACAATTGAAAGAAACACCAACCCCTTGAATTAATTCATAGTGATGTCTGCGATTTGAAATTCATTCAAACGAGAAGTGGTAATAAATATTTTATTACTTTTATCGATGATAACACCAAATATTGCTATGTGTATTTGCTTAAAAGCAAAGATGAAGCCTTAGAGAAATTTGTTCTCTATAAGAATGAAGTTGAAAATCAACTCAATAAGAAAATTAAAAGATTGAGAAGTGATAGAGGTGGCGAGTATGAAGTACCAATTGGTAAATTCTGTGCACAACACGGAATTATACATGAAGTAACTAGCGCCTTTACTCTCCTCAATCAAATGGTGTTGCTGAACGAAAAAATCACACATTGAAAGAAATGATGAACGCGATATTACTAAATTCAGGTTTGCCTCAAAATATGTGGGGAGAAGCTATTTTGTCAAACAACTATATTTTAAATAAGGTACCTCGAAAAGAAAGAGGACAAAACCCTTATGAATTATGGAAAGGTAGGAGACCATCCTACAAACATTTACGAGTGTGGGGTTGTCTTGCAAAAGTAGCAGTTCCAACACCAAAGAAGACAAAGATAGGTCCTAAAACGGTGGACTGTATCTTTATAGGCTATGCACATAACAGTAATGCATATCAATTTCTTGTACATGAATCTAAAATTCCAGATATACACAAGAATACAATCATGGAATCAAGGAATGCATCATTCTTTGAAAATATATTTCCTTATAAGTCCAATGATGGATTAAGTTCATCTAAACGAAAGAACGAAACTATGAATGAAGAAAGTCATGAAATTCATGATTCAGATCATGAACTTGAACCGAGACGTAGCAAAAAAGAGCAAGAGTGGAAAAATCTTTTGGAAATGATTTTCTAACTCATTTGTTAGAAAAAGGAACCACTAGATTATGCAGAAGCTATGAATTCTTCTGAGGGACCTCTATGGAAAGAAGCAATAAAAAGTAAAGTTGATTCTATTTTGCAGAATCATACTTGGGAGCTAGTGAATCTTCCTCCTGGTTGTAAGCCTTTAAAGTCCAAATGGATTTTTAAAAGGAAAATGAAAGCAGATGGCTCCATTGATAAGTATAAAGCCAGACTTGTGATCAAAGGATACAAACAACGAGAAGGCTTAGATTACTTTGATACTTATTCTCCTGTGATGAGAATAACCTCCATTAGGATGATAATTGCAATTGCAGCATTACAAAATCTGGAAGTACATCAAATGGATGTAAAAACAGCTTTCCTAAATGGTGATTTGGATGAAGAAATCTACATGGAACAACCTGAGGGTTTTATAGTTCCGGGACAAGAAAGGAAAGTCTGTAAATTGGTGAAGTCATTGTATGGCCTAAAACAAGCACCAAAGCAGTGGCATGAAAAGTTTGATAATGCAATGATTACCAATGGTTTTAAGATCAATGAATGCGATAAATGTGTCTACATTAAAGAGACAACAAATGGCTATGTCATTTTGTGTCTTTACGTAGATGACATACTAATTATTGGTAGTGATGATAAAATGATCAAATCTGCCAAGAATATGTTGAATTGAAGATTTGACATGAAAGATATGGGACCTACTGATATGATTTTAGGAATTAAAATCATAAGAACATCGAAGGTCTTATTTTAAACCAGTCACACTATGTGGACAAGATTCTTGAAAAATTCAACATGAATGATTCTGGTATTGCTAGAACACCATTAGACAATAGTATTCATCTATCCAAGAATAGGGGAGAGGGTATATCTCAAGTAGAGTACTCCAAAGTTGTTGGAAGTCTAATGTACTTAATGAGTTGTACTAGACCAGATATTGCCTATGCAGTTAGTAAATTGAGTAGATATACGAGCAATCCGAGTGCTGACCATTGGAAAGCAATAGTGAGAGTATTCAGATACTTACGATATACTCGAATTATGGCCTGCATTATACCGATACCCCAAATTTGTTTTGGAAGGATATAGTGATGCAAATTGGATATCTGATATAAAAGACTCAAAATCTACTAGTGGATATGTATTCACACTAGCAGGAGCAGCCGTATCTTGGAAATCCTGTAAACAAACTGTTATAGCCAGATCCACAATGGAATCTGAATTTATAGCTTTAGATAAATGTGGTGAAGAGCCTGAATGGCTCACCCATTTCTTAGAGGATATTCCAAAATGGCAAAAACCTGTGCCACCAATAAGTATACATTGTGATAGTCAATCTGCAATTGGAAGAGCACAGAGTAATATGTATAATGGTAAGTCTAGACATATACGTCGTAGACATAATACCATTAGACAACTACTCTCAACAGGAATTATCTCAATTGACTACGAAAGTCAAGGGATGATATTGCGGATCCGCTAACCAAAGGGTTAAACAGAGAGTTAATTGAAAAATCGACAAGAGGAATGGGACCAAGCCCATGAAAGAATAAGTTGGTATAAAGGAAACCCAACCTAGTTGACTGGAGATCCCAAGATCTAGGTTCAAAGGGACAACCTAATTATACAAACTTAGTGATGTCACTTATGGGGGTTATCCCTAAAACCATATCTATATAAAATATCAATGATATTGTAAAGGGAAAGGATAACAATTTTGCTTTAATGATTCTTAAGTGGAGTAAATAAATTACTCAAAATTAAGTAATCACCTATGTGAGAGAGAAGTGGGGCCGCTTCAAAAGAGAATTAATTAAGGGCTAAATTCTTTAGAATCTCTTACTGAAACCAGGTTGATGTTCATAGCCAAAACGAACATAACTATAAGAACTGAACAAACGCTTAGATGATTCCCGTGTGAAGTGTATGGTTCATTTACATAAGAAAGCTAGACAGTTCAAGGACATCATGTCTCTTGGACAACTAATAAATTAAATATACTTTCACAAGGAAAGGTTCAAAGGGTAACACCTACCTATCATATACAGTGTTTCAATTGTTGAACACTATCACAGAGTTAAAACTAAAACAATTTTCATTCATGTGGGGATTGTTAGAAATATGGGATAAATCGATGGGTGAATGAATGAGAAATTGATCCTCAAAGAGCACCCTTGAGTTGGAAGTGGGAAGTGAAAAAGCACTAGTCCCACATTAGAAAAGAAAGAAGGCTATGGAGTGCTTTATATACAATTACACTTATTTGAAGTGGTAACTATTGTAGCACAAACTCTACGCCTCGCAGCGCGGGGGGGTGCAAATCCGACGCCCGATAAGCTGAAACTTGGGTGTGAGCGCACATCCTGCATACACGATTGCGGGGACCGAAAAGTGGGCCTCTCGACGAGCCCAATTTTGCTAGCCTTCTGATTTAATTTTTTCAACTCAAACTGTTACAGATTTGTAACGTATGATTAATGGTGCGTTAAATTGTGCTGTTACGGAGTTAATTTTATAACGGCAAGCTGTTACGAATTGATTTTGTAACGGCAGAATTAATCGGCCGTTATTCCAGACGCGAATTGATTTTGTAACGGCAGATTTAATCGGCCGTTATTCCTGACGCGTATTGATTTTGTAACGGCAGATTTAATTGGCCGTTATTATTCCCGAACAGCTCTCCCCTCTGTTCTATTTTATCGAAATCATTCTTCTTCTGAAAAAACCGTTCTCTGTTTTCTTCTTCTGAAAATCGTTCTCTCCTTTCTTCTTCTGAAAAAAAGCGTTCTTTGTATTAGCATTGTTTTCGATAGTGTTCGTTTTTCAAGTTTGTTCAAGTTCGCGGAAGCTTGGAAGTGCCGCGATCTCTTCTTGTTTGTCACCGTTGTATCCCGAGAGACGGATGTTCGCTAAATCTCAATCGCATCTTTGGAGGGAATCGAATCTATTTTAAGGAAACCGTGTCAAACATAGGCTTCGGTATTCGTTTGTATCGATTCCAACTTTGTTATTGCAATTTCTTTTCTTTGTAATTTCCTATTGTTTGTAATCTCCTTGAAGTCCAAAGGTGGAGGCCATGAGAGGATGGTGACGGGTGGTGATCGGTGGAGGTCTCGGCGTGGAGGATGATGAGAGCGGACACCTCCACGGCTCCCTCATTCGCGGTGTCTCTGTTTTCAATCTGGAAAACAGGGGGACACAGAGAGCGGCAAAGAATGGATTGCCGTCGGCGGTGACGCATCACCGGGCCGCCAGAATCGGGGCGAAAGGCCCGGCTCGTTTTCTCGTTGGGCCTTCGTGGCCTGAGTTCTAGGCCCGGGCCATTTCCTCCCATTTTGGGGCCTATCAAAGGCCCAAAAACCTGTCACGTTTTTATTTATTTATGCTGTCCTTTTTAAACAAGGGTATAATATTTGGAAAATACAAGAGATAAATTTTTAATTAAAAATATATGATATTTTCCTCGTGGAAAACAGAGGAAGCATACTTCTAAATTCTTGTTAATTTTAAAGTTGTCATTTTAAATTTTATTTAGATAATGACGTGTGAAACCACATTATATAAGTTTTTAAAGTTTAAATAGCATCTTTGAATTTTTTATTTTTTAGAGGAAAAGTTGTAAGTAGAAGTTGGAAATAATTACTACGAGTTTACCCATATAGGGCTTGAACTCTTTGCGAAACTCTAATGAGAGTTTTTAAGTAATCAAAAGGGGCGAAGGAACCATCTACATATAGAAATTAGATGTGGCGTAATAGGTCCTGATATAAAAAAAATGGAGGATCTTGAATACTATTCAGGAGAAGCCTTGGCCTGTTATGGAAAGTGGAGATGAAAGTGGAGTAATTTTGAGTGAATGGATACTCCAAAATAGTTTTGACACATAAAAATGATCAATTTTTTAGTTATAATCGACAAGTGACAGATTTAGTCGATAGTAACAAAGTTTCATAAATAGCAAAAGTCATCAACATCAACATCAACATGTGATAAATATTTAAGCTCAACAAATATCAGTTATTTAGGATGAAGTCATCGACGTTGACATTGACGTATAACTAATGAGTAGCAATATTATCAGATATTTAAGCTCTTTTAAGTGTTTTAAGAGAATAGGGGACTAGGAAGTTATGGTTCTATGCATGTGCATAATCCCATTCAAAATTTACAAACAATGATGAACAGTATGTGAACAGTAACTTTGCATTTGGATGGCAAAAATCGTTAGATATCCACAAACTCCTTGAATTGTCCTTGTCAAACAGTGATGAACAGTTCAATCTCCAAATATTATTTTACTTTTGATAATATTCCATACACAAAACGGCTCTTGATGACCTCTGTATTCGCGAAAGGCATTCAAAAGTTATCTTAAGAGCAATAGAGCACTCGATCGAGCTTGCTGATGCAGGTGTCCATGTAACTATTAATTATAAGCTTTTAATGGCCACATTTTACTCTTTGTAAACTATCAATCAATCAACAAAACCCATTATCTTTTATTGTTGTATCTTTCGATTCTTGTATCTTAGTTGTAGTTTTCGTATATTCAGTCATCGATTAAATTTCGATGTGTATTTTAATTGTAGTTTTTAAATCTATGGAGGTCGCAATCCGCAACTATGAGGGTGAGGGGACGGTACGGTCTGCGGCGGCAGTTTGCTGATCCTGAGGAGGAATTTGCAGGGTCTGAAACAAAGTCCAAGCTTCGTCGTTTCTTTAGCAACTTCGACAGAGGTTCAGCAAGAATTGTCTCATCACATGCCCATGGGTGCTTACCCTGTTTAACAAGCATGGTGCTCTCCTATTGTCATCCAATCACTGGTGGAACTGGCAATGTTGCTTCTATCTGGGATTTACACGGTTTCTCTCTTATGGTTCGTTTTCTGTCTCACATGCCCTTGTGTTTCTTTTTGTGTGTCTGTGAGTCGTGCAGTCGGAACGAGTGCTGGCCACCGTTCCTCATGAATGAACGCGACACTATGTAGCTTCTGGTTTTCACCGTCCCGGTGTTGTTCCATGGGCTGTCGACAAGACCGAGCCCTCCACAAGTTTAACCATTTATCATCGCAGTTTGTATCCTAAACCAGAGTCTAAATTCATGAATCTCTACTTCGTCTGCGGGATTAGCTAGTTGATTTTGTTGTCTGTGATCGCATTTGTTAGGGGGGGTCAGCAACGACGGCGAAAAATCTCTACTCCTGAATTCACTTGACTCGAGTGTCTGTGTTCGTCTTCTTCCATCAAGCGAGGGCAGCCGCTGGGTTACTGCTACAAGGGCATTATGGTGGCTCCAGACTTTCCTCATTCCGCATTCTCCAGACATGCAGGGACGTTCAAAAACTGTTCATGTTCGACTACAAAGATATATTTGCTTGCACAAGTTGCTGTGGTGCATGTACAGAACTATCACAATCTTATGCGGTGTGGATAGCAAAACCTAAAGCATTATCTTCCAAGAGAAGAAACTTTCGAAGAATCTGCGAGCGCTACGGGCTGAGTTAAAGTTTACCTCATCCCAAAATATTTATAACTAAAATAAGTCCCTAGCGCATGGCATCACATATAAAAGGATGCTTCAACGAGGCTGCCCAAATTAAGGTGGATATTGGGCGTATTCGCTCATTTTATCTTGAGCTGACTCTATCTTATGCATCTCGACGTGCCTTCAAGAATCCAAACATGAACAAATTCCTCTTCTTTTATGCGAAAGAGGATTGTAGACCTCCTAAAAGAGAGCTGTGTGCAGAAACCAGAACAAGAGAGATTTCAAGAGATATGTAAGTGGCTCAATCATCCGATCAAAGGATAACAACTTCATGAAACTACTTCTGTTCTTGCCAGCAATGTTAGAATGCATGACATGACAATGAAACAAAATTACCCTTTCGAGTTCACTTAGAAGGGGGAACAAAATATCATTTGGTTTAATCCGTTTCACCATTTCGTGCCGTTGCTCGAAAGCTCTTGCTGTATCATATCGTGTCACACGATTATCGTTACATACATTCCCGTGGCTTGTAACAATCATGCATGTTTCCTGCCCCTGATAACGTACACAAGATGAGTTTCATTATTAGATAACTACGAGACAACTTTCAAGACATCAAACCAACAGCATGTTTTCTACCGTGATCCAATTTGATATCTTCGATCACCAACTCATATCTTCTTTTAAAAGAACGAAAGGACTTGTCTTTAAAATTTTGTACGTGGTGAGGAGTGATCTGTTGCTCCAAACACTCGACTCAAACGAAAGTCCATACCTTGCAGATTGGTGAAGCCAAGCACGGATCGGGTTTCAAAACCGCTCGCCCATCCCAGCAAATCCTACACCAATAGAACTCTTTTAACTCAATTAGAATTGATCAAAATCCCATCTTCTCGTTGTTTATTCGCCCCTAGAAAGAAACTTCTTTCCTGGAATTACACGGCCTACCCCTTCATAAATAGCTTAGCGGGGCACTCTTGGACTGAGTTTGGATTCAGCTTTCCCCCAATTTCATTCCTGCAAATTGCTCGAGAATGATCCCCCAATCATGGGAAAAAACAGAAAGCAAGCACTTGCAATTGAAAAGAAGTAAAAGTTAAAGAAAGGGGAGATTCATTAAGGAGAAAAAAAACGAACGTTTTTAGACGCACGCAGCGTGGCACCATCGTTCCCTTACATTAAAGTTGTGATGATACGATCCTGGTATGTGCCTGAAAACTCATTTTCGCCTCCTCTTTTTATCTCTTCCCTCTTTCTCTCTGGAACATGAAGATTGCTATATTACATACATATATATATATATGTATATACATACATATATATGTATATATATATGAAGGAACCCTTTAAGTAAGGGTGAGCGGTTCCCGATCCGTCCGTCCCACCCAAGAACCGAGAACCGGACTGGGAGGACCAGTTCCCAATTTTTAAGACCGAGGACCAAACCGGCAAATCCTGGAATATGGACGGACCGGACCATTGGTCCGGTCCGGTTCCAATTGAACCAATCACTTACTTGAATAAATTGCAACTTTATGTAGTAAAGCTTTCCGCGGCTAGTATCCAAGGTTGATGCGGAACTTGGCCTAACAAAACTTGATGCAAGTGAATTAAATACATAACCAGAGGAACGTTGAACAATTATCCCAATTGGAACTCTTCCCAACACGCTTTAAGCATCAGCCCAATCACCATATCACCAATACAAACAATAAAGAAAAGATAGTCATAACTAATCTAGAACAAACTCTTTGAGGAGTAAAAAACGAAATCAAATTTTACAATAAGAGCAAGGGAAAGATGTTCAACATTAAACTGCCAAACTCCACAAATCTCACGAAATCACTCACTGTTGTTGTATACCCTTGGAAGAATAGATTCTTTGATTAAGTAAGCAAAATATGATCAAAGCCAAGAGCCCAAAAAACCACGACTAAACTTGTTGATAGTCCTGCAATATATTAGATATGGTTATTGAATATTAGTTTTAAACTAGAATTATCAGTGATCGAACTCAAATAATTAATGGAAAACTCACCACATATATTTCTTCCACTTCAACTTGCAAACTCTATTTACCAGTAAGCTCCGAGTGAACATCATCCATATTTAACAAAAACAAAATATTAAATAAAGCATTCGCTTGTTAGATATACGAAAGAATTACAAGATAAAAAGATATATTTAGACTTACCCCACTCAAACCTTTCTGCATTCTCGATGCACTCTTCAACATTAATTGGCATGGTAGTCACTCTCAACCAATCTTGAGTGCAAATCAAAGCTTCTACCACTCTAGGAGTCAAGGAACTTCGAAAGCCATCAAGCACACGACCGGATGTACTGAAAGTTGACTTCGAAGCAACGGTTGTCACAGGAATAGACAAAATATCCCGAGCCATCAAAGAGAGTATATTAAACTTTTGGCCAGCAGTTTTCCACCACATCAAAAGGTCAAGATCACGACCTTCTTCACGTTCGGCTTTAAGATACTTATCAAGCTCAGATAAGTTGCCCGCGGACACTTTTTTCTCCTCATAAAGAAAGAATTCGTATGCCTTTTCCGAATCAAAATCCGCAACCAAATCAAGCTCATCCTTGTCACCCTCCTCATGACTATCAGGATCCCAACTACTAACAGTATCAATGGAAAGTTGACCACCCAAATTTCCGTCGCTAGAACCAAGAAAAGATTTTTCATAAAAATGAAACAAACGTTCCAAGGCAATCCTTGCCTTATCGGACATCTCATCAACTTTCGCACTATCATCATAAATTAGTCTAAAACAATACCGCACATAATTCATCTTTTTTCTTGGATCCAATATTACCGCAATCAACACCATCATATTTACTTTTTCGAAACTCCCATAATATTTGTCAAACTTATCCTTCATCTTCGCACCCATAGCTTTCACCCTAGGATCCAAAGCCTTCTCCGCTTGTTTCAAAGTTTTATATAAAGTAGCTATCTCGTTGAAATAATCATTCAAGTGACATACTGAAGTCTCGGACATCTTGTTGGTGGCATCATAAAACTTCTTCAAAAATATGGAAAGAATTTTGGCATTTTCCCAATCTTCATGTTTAGGAGTTTCTTAATCAAGCTCGGTTAAGAAAGAAAAATCTTCCTCTTCCATCCTTTCAAAAGCTTTTCTGAACTTTAAAGGCGTTGTCTAACATGAGGTAAGTGGAGTTCCACCTAGTTGTGACATCAAGACAAACTGAACCCTTGTAAGTGATCCTTACACTTTCAATGTAATCTTGGAATGTTTTAGCTCTCATGGGAGAACTTCTTACGTACATAACCATGTTTTGAATACGTGCAATAGAATCACGTACCTCAGTCAATCCATCCCTCACAATTAAGTTTAAAATATGAGCCGTGCATCTCATGTGTAGAACATCACCATCTAAGATC